>JAJMHC010000007.1:0-123938 GCA_030582855.1 Hemisphaericaspora lyxosophila
GGGGGGCTGGTGGGAGGGGGATGTTGATTGTTCCGGTTGTGAATGACTGTCACTTGCGTTATAACGAGGGATTGTTCAAGCAGAAAATGACAATCTGGTGCCAATTCTTGGTTATCTTACAGAAGATTCAGATAATATTATATACTCCTCAACTTAAGGGAGCTGGGATGTGAAATTATTATGCAGAAACGAAGATTAAAAATAATAATTAAATCGAACGGTATTGTTTGCTTTGAAGTGAAAGAGCAACGTGTGATGAAATAATGAATTGTTTAGATATTCGCCAGGTATAAGGTGGTGGTGGTGGTGGTGGTGGTGATAGTGGGTGGCTAGGTAGGTAGGTAGGTATGGTTGACTGCACTTGGATAGTATGTCCCACTAACTAAGTCAAAGCTGTTGTCGTAGACTCTCAAAGGAAAAGAAAGAGGGGGCGAGGGGGGATACTGTTGGTGGGTGTCGGTTGTACGTGATGGGTGTGCCAACTAGTGGTAGTGAACCAACCATCCTTTTTTTTTTTTTAGTACACGAGAAAATTAGAAACAAAGAAATATTTTTTGACTAACGTAAAAATTCTAATTATTTTTTTAAACACTGATGTTTCTGAAACGATAAACAAATAGTCCCAATTGGGAATGGAAAGAACAAAGGCATACATGCCCTCTACCCAAACTATACAGAGGTGTATCGGGCTGGAAAATGAATGTGAGATTATTATCACGCGGTACGGTAAAGCGGGTAGGACGGGTGTAACGGCTTTTTGTGTTTGGGGCGGAACACCTTTGATATGGTTATGATGTTAAGCACATATCTGTATACATGTTTTGGATAGCAAGTAATTTCATTTCAGATATCGAAAAAAAAAAAAAGGACCACAAAGGAACATTCACCCCCTTGATTTAAAATAAAAATATTATTAAGGCTGCGATTACTACTACTACTGATAAGGATGGGCATTCTGTTAGCATATATCATCCACAGTTATATTAAAAAAAATGAATGACTATTTGAGTATGTGTGTGTGTTTTTTTGTTTTCACTTACCTTACAAGTGTATCAATTTACCGAAATCTTGAGTGGTTTCTTTTTTGTGTGTGTGTGTGTGTATGTGTGTCTTGAAAGAAATTCCTAATTCAATACGCATTGTCTTGGTTTAAGAAGGGCAGTGCGTAAAGGTCATGTCGTTCTATAGATGTTTCGGAGCGTATGCAGCAGTGGGCTCTGGTCAGCAGCAGTTGGCATTACTTTTGTGGGCTGGGTTGCTTTATATGTGGTCAACTAAAAATAGAACCGCACCAGGAATTTATTTTTTTTTGTCAAGATTGCAACCATTGCGTGTAGAGCACCAAAAAAAAAAAAAATATGATTCGTAGGACAACGAACGATCCTTGACTAGTCATCTCCAAGATATACCAGATCACAGCAACTTCCTATTCAGTATAAAGTCACTTCTGTTAAGATCGATGTTTCTTGTTTGATGAGTTCGACGGCGGGACTGTATTGTTACCGGGGATTCCGACCCGATCTTTGCAGAACCATACTATTGTTTTGTTATTGACGTAATGAATGTTGTCGACAAAAATAATCTGAATTGTTTTTCTTCATTCATCCCCTACAAAGGAGAAATTTCAATTGTTCGAGGAGAATTCCCCCTTCGCTAAAATATATATTTAAACCGCCCCCCCTAGTTCTCAAATTTCCCTGAGAGCATTAAAAAAAAAAAAGCAATTTCAAGGGATAAATTTCTCGACATATTTTTTTCAATACATTACAAAAGTCTTGGGTCCAGCCCCCCCTGGGACATCGAAGTGATGAGATGAGATGGAGAAGGTTCCCCCGACTTGACAACTCGCATTATTTTTCACTATTCACACCTATCTGAGCTGTTTAATCTCAGGATAATTATTTGTTATCTATGTGATAGTATATGGGATGATTGATTAGCATCTTATACACCATGCGAGGGATATATGTCTAGTTTCTTATTACCATACAACGATAGTCGATCACAATACCAAAATCGATTGTTTTGAATGAGCAATCATTACTAAGTGAAACTGTTTCATCATACGCCACTGAGCTCATGCAGGCCCCCAAACTCTTTCCAACGATGATGTCATAGATCATTTTACGCCTAGATTATGAGCCCCTGGTTATATTTTCAAGGAGGAAGAATGTCTAAACTATAAAACCATAAAAATGCCTCTATTAACTATATTGAAAAAAAATCTAAATGGAGGTATTTCTAATAACCTATATACTAAAGGTAGTTATTATATACATAACCGAAATTATAGGTTCCCCACGCAAACACACACGCACCCCCCGCACCCCCAAATCCAAAAACTCGATACTGAGAGTTGTGTTGATTGTGTGTGTAATTTGTCTTTCATGTTTAGAGTTCCAGGTTGAATTATTCCTTACCTTCTTCAACCTCAGCACCTTCTTCGGCACCCTCTTGAGAACCTTCTTTCTCTTTGGATTGTTGTTTCAAAGCAGAAATCTCTTCATCCTTTGCTTTGATAAGCCCTTCAAACTTACTTGCTTCTTCACTCTTTTCTTCAACAATCTTTTGAAATTCTTGCAATTCCTTTTCATTATTTTCAATATCTTGGCCTAATTTAGCAATCTCTTCTTCATTTGCCTTAATTTCTGCTTGCAATTTATTCAGATATTCTACCTTACCCTTTAATTCTTCATTGGATTTTTCCAATTGCTTATTCTTTTCATCAAGTTCAGACTTGGATTTGGAGATCTCAGCTTCCTTAGATTTAATGTCTTCTTTCAATTTGTTGATAGCTTCTTCCTTTGCCTTGGTGAATTCGGCTTCTTTAACCTTGAACTCATCTTGACTCTTTAAGAACGCATCCTGTTTTTCCTTGACCTCATTGCTCAATTTGGTTAATTCACCTTCTTTGGTTTCGACCACTGTCTCTAATGAAGAAATTTGATCTTCTTTCTTCTTTAAGTCTTCCTTAAAAGTTTCTAATTCTTGAGCTAATGATTCTGACTTTTCCTTCAAATCTTTAATTTCACAGGCATGTGCTTCAATCTCTTTGTGCAACTTTTCAATAACAGTCACGTTGGCGTCATTCTTTTCAGTCAATTCTTTCTTTTCCTCTTCCAACTTGTTGTTTTCATTCTGTAACTTCTTATTGGCTTCGGTGTTTGCTTCGTCGATTTGCTTTATGATTTTATCGCTCTCGGCCTTTTGTTCCTTCCAGGTTTGTTCTGAATCTTCAAGAAGTTGTTTTCTCTTGTTTGCTTCTGCAAGTTCAGAAGTTTTTGCAGCTAATGATTCTTGAGCCTCCTTGTTTTCTTTAATAATTTCTTCCATCGCCTTCTCTTTTTCATTAAGGAGTGCCTTTAATTCATTAATGGAAGATTCAGAATTAGCAGCCAATTCCCGTCTAAGGTTATCCGCGGAAGTTTTTGCTTCTGCTTCTCTTTTAGCAAGTTCGCTCGTATGTCCTGCCTTGGTGTTTTCGAGTTCTTGTTTAAGGTCATCTTCATGTTTCTTAGCTCCATCTAATTGTGCTTTTAATCCGGTGATTTCGGTTTCCAAACCTTGAATCTTCTCATTCAATTGTTTGACTTCTTCCTTACAAGCATCTGTGGTTTCTTCCGTGGCGGTATCTGTGGCTTCATGTTTAGGAACTTCTAATTCAGCAGTCTTATCTTTATCATAGGCGTGTTCAGTCAGTTCAATTTCCTTGTCCTTAGCTTCAGATACCTCTTTTTCCAACCCATTGATTCTAATAACCTTATCCTCAATTTGAGATTGGAGACTACTAATGTAGTCACGAACTCGTTCAAAGGTATCGTTAAGCTTCAACCCATTTTCAACTACTATTCTAGGAATTACTTCAAACCCTTCAATTGATTCCGGTTTTTTTTGCTCGGTGTTTTCAGTTGTTTCTCTACCGCTGATTTGTTCAGCTGGGGTTTGTACACCAGTATCTAAAGTTGACGAAGGTACAGCTGAATCTTTTTCCTTCAAATTTCGAAGTAAATCTTCCAAGTTGAAATAAAACTGTTCAAAATTCTTTACTTGATCGCTTAATTCAAGAATTTCGTCACTTTTATCCTCAACTTGTTGTGCTAATTTAGAAACCTTCTCGGTTTCTGCATCATTGATCTTCTTTGCTTCATTCAACTCAGCTTCCAATTTTCCCTTTTCCGATTTTAAATCAGCGAGTTCACTGCTTAAATTGGAAACCTGTTCTTGGGATTGGTTGAAGCTTGCCTTACTGTTATTCAATGCATGTTGCTTTTCTTCAATATCTTGTTGCAACTTGTTGATTGTTTCTTCAAGGTCGGCAATAGTTTTCTTGTTATCCTGATCTTGCCTGGCTGCTTTGTTGTCTAGTTCAATGTATGATTTGACTTTATTCTCCAACTTCAATTTTGCTTCTTCGAGAGATTGGGTAAGTTCATACACCAATTTCTGGTTAGAAGCCTCTAATTCATTGTATGCTTTCTTCAGATTAGTAAGTTGTAGATCAGTTTCTTCTAAATTCCGTTGTAAATTGGTAATTTTCAAGTCTCGATCAACGATCAATTTTTCAATTTGAGTATTTAACTTAAAGTCATACTGTTCTTCCAACTTACTTGCATCAAGTTTTGATTTGTCTAATTCCTTGGTTAACTTTTCAATTTCAGTTTCCTTGTCATAGATTTCAGCTAATTGATTTGCCACTTTAGTGTTTAACAGTTTTTCTGACTTGGTCAAACCAGCATTAATCTCAGTCAATTCAGTTATTTTCATTTCTAATGCATTGATGTTTTGTCTGTGACTTTCATTACTTTGCAATTGAGAATCCTTTGATTCTTTAATTAGTTGATCTAATTCCTTCGCTTTGGCATTCAGAACTTGTTTAACTTGCGACAATTGAGCTTCAAGTTCCAGTTTGACCGTAGCCAATTCCTTTGATTTGGATTGATATAATTGGATACTGACTGCAGTGGATATACACCCAGCAGCAGCAAGGAAAGTTTGTGCAGACATGATCAAAAGCAACAATTACCACCTAATAATTCAATTGGGGGGTGGGGGGGAAGGAGCAGGGTCCAAAAAAGAAAAGTGGTACGTGGGTAGTAAAATAGACGAGGTGTGGATCCACAGGGGGGGACGTACACATCTTTTTTTTTTTTGTGTGTGTTTTTTGTTTTTTTTCATTCAACGCTTCTCAGATCGTTTTGTAACATTAACAAAAAAAAACAATAATAATAATTTTTCAGTTCACGGATTAACACGTTTTATCTTCTCCGAATGAATCCGATGTTTTCTTTATCACATGACACACTACACAAAAAGGTAGGCTGATCGCTTTTGTTGGGACGATTGGTAGTGCCAACAAGAAAATTTTCTTTAATCTTTCCATTAATTAATTTAACAATTAATACCGAGCACACGAGCGCTAAATAAATTCACATCGCATTTTTTATTTTTCCTTTTTCCTTTTTCCTTTCTTTATGTTACCTTTCTTTATTTTCCTGCCTTTAACACGTTGTTAACTTATTCTGTAATATATACAAAGACGCCGTATTCCCACCATGGAAACCCCCTCAGCTCGTCATTCAAGGTCTAAAACAAGGACATCGGCTAACAGTTCCCGGTCAAATAGTACCAGAAGAAGATCTTCAAGTCGCCGCAGATCTTTATCGAGTTCTTCAATAAACAAACTCACTGTTACACCCACCCAATTAGATGAACGTACTGTCCCATCTGTTCATGCTTATTTAGATAATACCCTTCCGTTAGATTTCTTTAAACAGGATATTTTAGCATTAATCAAAACTTTGAAAATCAGTAAATGGTATAAACGTCAACTAACTGGTTCAAATTTGATTGTAAATAGAATATCTGGTGCTTTAACAAACTCGATTTATAAAGTAGAATATAATGATCAGCAACAAAATCTTACCTTACCTGCTATTTTATTGAGAGTATACGGTAGAAACGTTGATGAATTAATTGATAGAGATGCAGAATTAGAAAATTTAGTTAAATTATCTCAAAAGAAAATTGGTCCTAGATTGTTAGGTATCTTCACAAATGGAAGATTTGAACAATTCTTAGATGGATTTATCACCTTACATAAAGAACAAATTAGAGACCATGTTCTTTCTCAAATCTTAGGAAGAAGAATGAAAGATTTACACTATAAGATTGACTTGGATGAAAAGGACTTGGGCCCATTGCCAACTTGTTGGAGATTAATTGAAAAATGGATGAAAGTTTTCGAAGAGGATTATTTGCCTGGTTTCAAGCCAGCTCATGTGGACCCAAAACAAGTATTCTGGGTTGAATTCCAAGAATTTAAACAATTGGTCCTGAGATATAAAACTTGGTTATTCAATAAATATGATCAAGAATCCTTTGCATCGAACTATAAATTTTGCCATAATGATACTCAATATGGAAATTTATTATTACATGAATCTTTCAAACCAGAAGAAGTGGTACTTGATACCCCAATAACTTCGTCCTCGTCAATGACTTCGGCATCTTCAATGGACGATGTCACCATTAAGGCTACATCTAATAAGAAGGATTCCAGTTTGGCAGTTATCGATTTCGAATATTCGGGTGCAAATTTCCCAGCATTTGATATCGTAAATCATTTTTCGGAATGGATGTCCGATTATCATCATCCTAGCAAATCTTATTATATCTTTCATGAAAACTATCCTAAAAAGGTTGACCAGATCAACTTATTGAAAGCCTATATTGAGTATGACTTCCAATACCCATCTTCAAACCTCATCACTTCAAAAAGGCCAGAGGATGTAATCAACGACACTAAGAATGCTATAGATATTATCCAATACGAAATTGAAAAAATGTATAATGAATGTATTCTTTGGCGTTCATCTGTGCAAATATATTGGTGTCTTTGGGGATTAATCCAAAATGGTCCCCTTAGTACCCCTATGGCAAATGGAGATTCCAAATCTGAACCTGGTATTGATAGCACCTATACCATTACTGAACAACTTGACTCGACTACTCTTGAAGATAACGAAAGTGAAACTGGCTCCGAAGCTATTACATCAACCGATGATGAATTTGATTATTTGAAATATTCTAATCAAAAAGTGGCATTGGTTATGGGTGATTTGATTCAATTTGGCTTGATGGACGAGAAAGACGTTCCAGAAGAAAATAGAGATTCCGTTAAGTACTTGGACTGTACTTTGTTTGATCTATAGACTTGGTAATATATAGACTGTATAAATAGTAAATGAAAATAATCTTGACAATTTCGGCAGCAAACTTGGTGACAGACCAATTTTCCTCCTCGGTAAGTTCGCCGACCGAAGTTTTTTGTTTTTTTTTTTTTGTTCAGGAGACTCAATAATTTTTCATGTTACTACTACTACTCCCCCCACACACACCACACACCCCACACCAACTCACGCCAACTCTTTCCTTCACACACCATCGGTATACACAATGCTATCATTCAGAACCAAGGGGTACAATGGGTATGGAGTACAGTACTCTCCTTACTTTGACAACAAAATTGCTGTGGCCACAGCAGCTAACTATGGATTAGTTGGAAATGGACGATTATTCATCCTTAGTATAGAACCGAATGGAACTATAGTAGACCAAATCTCATGGGAGACTCAAGATGGATTATTTGACGTTGCATGGAGTGAAGTCCACGAAAACCAAGTAGTTACCGCTAGTGGTGATGGTTCTATCAAATTATTTGACTTAACAGTAGGTCAATTTCCAGTTATGAATTGGAGTGAACATCAACGAGAAGTCTTTTCAGTTAAATGGAATCTTGTAGATAAGACGAATTTTGTATCTTCAAGTTGGGATGGAAGTATAAAAATATGGTCACCTAATCGACCTGAATCATTATTGACATTAAATCCAGGTGCAATTGATTATACCACTCGAACCAACGTTGTGCAACCATCCAATTTACCCCCATTATCGCATCAACAAAACCATCAGCAATCACAAATGAATACTGCCAATTGTATATATTCAGCTCAATTTTCTCCTCATTCCCCTTCAATGCTTATAAGTTGTAATGGTGCTTCAAAAGTGCAGATCTGGGATATTAGAGCTCCAAATGCATTACAGATGCAATACGTGGCTCACGGAGGATTAGAGGCATTATCGTGCGATTGGAATAAATACAAATCTAGCGTGGTGGCATCTGCTGGGACAGATAAGTCTGTACGTGTGTGGGATTTACGTATGATTTCAAAAATTGATCAGCCATTGGTCACAAGTCCCATGGCGGCTTCTCATATTCGAGGTCCGACTCCGTTAAATGAATTATTGGGACATGAATTTGCAGTGAGAAGAGTACAATGGTCGCCCCATAATCCTAAAGAGTTGATGTCTACTTCATACGATATGACTGCAAGAATATGGACTGATGAATCAGACGAAAGAGCTCGATTTTTAAATACAAAAACAGGTGGATTACAAGCAGTGTTTGGAAATCATAAAGAATTTGTAATTGGATGCGATTATAGTTTGTGGGGTGAACCGGGATGGGTGGCTACTACCGGTTGGGATGAAATGGTGTATGTTTGGGATTCGAAACGTTTGCCAAGAGGTTAGCATAGATTTTTCATATATAGAGAATAAACGTCCATAACAGATAATTGTGAGTTAGAAAGCTTATTCTATTGTGCCTAAACATAAACACTGGCTAGTTGGCACTGAGAAACACCTTCCTTCCTGACCACTGGTTTGTTGTTCAGGTCGCTTTGGGTTGACAACCTCCCTTTACTGAGAACGATCAAAATCCATATGCAGTACATTGGGTGCCTTCATCTCCGCCCCAACTGAGAACGTTTTTTTCAGTTCTAGGGATTTAAGTTTACGTCAAAGCCCCGCCAACCAATGCACAATTGTGCTATTTAATTAATTGCATATTTAGGCATTACAGATTTCATTCAAGTTTCTTAGCTCTTGCCTGCCGACAATTAGTTCGTATGGGGACCCTAGGTATGTTCATGTGATTCGATTTACCTAATAATAATCCGTTCTGCAAACACATTGAGAATTAGAATCGAGCATTTTGTAGTTTGTAGAGAGCACACATTCCAAAGTGCGAATGGACCCCCCCCCCCCTTCGATCGTAACCCTCAACATAATTGGGGATTCCAGTACCATTTAAATTTTTCATGTAAACAAAAAAACAAAAAAAAAACCCTGTAACAATATTTTTTTTCCCTCTCTAAAATCCATCTAAATATTTATATTTGTTCCCAATGGGGAAATAGGGTGCATAGATCTGACTATAATTATCAAGCATCAATAGGAATTATATTATATTTCCTAATTAGTTCGTGACAATAATACAATATATTCTCAGATGAGTCTCAGCTCTCATTGTTGTCCAGTGAACATTTGGATCGCAAAGCTTTTGTACCTCCTCTTTGGAGAAGCACATTGCAGCATTATAAAACCATATATGAATCCCCCCCCCTACCCCCAGATCTGATCAAGACTCTTTTAGCAATAAACACAAGTTCACAAGTTTATAACATTTCATTGATACTCCCGGTAACAATTACTTTAGCATACCCCCTTTTCAATTCTTTATATTATACCCCCCCAACATTTATTTGCATACTACTACATCATGCTTGACAATCTTGTTATACTTAGTTTGGAATATAGCTTCCTTCTCGATCCCAAAGCTTCCAACCCCAATGTCAGCACTTACTATGAAACCAATACTGGACTTTGGAAAACATATCATACAGAATCAATCTCATACAGAATGATTGATAATTTATACCCAATTCATCAGGCTGCTAATCAAATCAACCTCCTTCAAACGAAATTGGGAAACTTGAATAATTACATTACTGTAATTGGACCTCTGGTAAGCAACCCCTTGATTACCATTTCTATACATGGAGATCAAGACTTTGTCTGTGTGTCAAGATCTCAACTTGTACAACAATACAACCAAATAAATTTTAAGACATTGAAAATTAATGAGAATGAATTCATGGCTATCAATGAACAATTCACCGAAGAAATGGCCAAGTTATGCAGTAGGTATCAAGTGGAAATTATCATCAACAATAATAAATCTCAATTTATTGATTCTGGAAAACTATTTGAACAAGGATATGCATTTCATATTTTGGGTCAGCAGGATAACATCACAATTTGCGAGGCGGCGTTACGTATCTTGATTGACACAATTTTGCACAAGTATGTTGTCGATTCGGTTGATCTTCCTTTATCTATGGTGCCAATTGTCGGTGGCATTGATTTATTCAATTTTAACCAAATTGCTAAGCAGACCAACGTTAATATTTATATCCCTGACTTATTACCCAATTTGTACAACTCTAAGGTGTTTGCAAACAACCAAGATTTAAAGATCTGGATCACTGCTAGAAGTGTCGGCGAACTTTTATTGAGTAAACATATTTTAAATAACTTAATTGAAAAGGGGAACCAACATACCTTGATCACCAAAGAAATAAATATGACCAAAACCAAACTTGACTTGATGATTTTATACAATCAACAGGACTTCTTGGATATAATGTTTAAATATGGAACATTTATCCTTTTGCCTAGTTTAGGGGAAGACGAAAACTATACCATATCTGTTCAAGCAGGTTCATTAGAAGCTCTCAATGAATGTATTAACGAGATCAATTTGATACCCACCAACTATTACAGTCTTGAAATTAATGGTTCTACCACATTTGATGAATTCCAATTATTGCAATTGCTCCAATTAAAGAAATCTTGTGTTGTCTCATCTAACTGCCATGGCTTGGAAATCTGTGGAAATAGTGATGAGATTAAGCATATTCTCAAACACTTACCTCAACAAGCACCACAATCATCAATCAAATTGAGATTGGAATTAAGTAATGAACAGCGTGATTTCATTAGTGGAAAGAAAAATGGTAAATTAATCAAGATAATTAACGAATTGAGCAAATTGCCAGTTATCAAGTTTGAAGCTTATAACGAATTCAATTTCTATACTGATATTGAAGTGAATCAAGGCACCAAGGTTTCTATTTTGAATAGAGCTCTTGATTTGTTCGAGTTGGAATTGCCAGCTGAGTTGACATTTAACATCCCTGAAGTGTTCCATAAATCAATTATTGGAAATGGTGGTTCAATTATTCAATCAATAATGAAGAAGTACAATGTCTTTATCAAGTTTTCCTTCACTAATAAAGATGCTTCTAATATTTACTCTCTTAAAAGAGCCAATAACGTTTTAATTAAATGTCCAAGAAAGAATGCAAAGAATATTGGTTTAGTTAAAAATGATATTGATCAAATGGTCGGAAAATGTTGCTTGAATAATATCCCACATACCACTAGGAGCACTACTGTCTATCACACGCTTAAGTTCCAATTATTAAGAAGTCATTATCTTATGTTAATCAATCATAACAAATTGGGGCACGTTAATAAGATTGAATCTGATTATAACTCATTTGTGAATTTCCCCACCTCCCTTGAAGATTTCAAAGATTCCAATGAACTAATTGTGGACATCAAAGGTTCTGAATCTAAGATTAGAGGATGTGGCAAGCAATTAAAGACACTCTTGCCTCACAACTTTGAGTTTAAGGTGACCTTTGGTCCAGACAAATTTGATGAAACCTTCAATATTAACAAACAGGAATTTGAAGAAAGAATCATGATTCCGTTTAAGATTTTGTTAGGGATTGAAGTATTGGTTAATGAAAGGCCAATTGAGGTCCAGGGACCACAATCGCAAAAATCTCCAGAAGCTGGTCACCAAATCATATTATCTTATTTTGATGATGAGCTGAATAATCTAACACAAGCGATATCTTCTTTGACCGCATTCTTGCGCGAAAAGGAATTCTTGATTTCTGACAAGAAGGTGATGGACTTCGACCCGTTACTCACACAGGTGGAGTTTGCCAACTCGTTTCCTACAAAAGAATTGGTAACTTCTGAGCCTTCGAAGGACATACCCTTAAGATTAATTACCAATAATTTTGCTGCCCACGGCAAACTGTACAACAAGCATCAGAATTGGCTGCCAAATAAAAACCAGAACTTTAATCAGAGAATTATTGGCAACCCGGCATTTGTGTATAGTACTATGTAAATTGTATCTTTAATATAACACAAGTCCACTTATTTTACTCCTACATGGATGCCAAGTTAAAAGTAGGCACTTTTCTTTTAAAAGAAAAAAAAAATACGGCAACTATGAATTCTGGTCGGTCCTGCGTTGGTTTGTTGGGATGACAAAAATGAGTTTAACCTCGGTTCAATTTCCAAATCCCTGGCTCTAAATTTTGTTAGTGCAAATCAAATTATAGCTATGTTCAAACTACATTATTGACAGCGAAACAGTTGACAAAGATTCTGGCACTGTGATCTTGCTGGGAAGTATTCATTTATAACCCGTACACTATCACCCTTCCCGTGTACTACTAGTAGTTCAGGGACTTTGAAAGCGGAATTGCGGAGGTTTTTTTTTTTTTTGCCACAAGATATGTACCTTGAACTGGTACAAAGCAGGCTCAAGCAGGGAAAAATATTTCGGAGCATATTCGAGAAACTTCCTGCAGAGATTTAGGTTTAATTTGCCTGAGCATTCAGTATCTGCAACAATAACAAAGGATATGTAAAACTCCGAAAAAGTATAAGCGAGAATTTAACAGTAAAGAGAAGCCATGTTTTGAAAAATATTAGTGAGTCTGGTAGAGAATTTGAACTCCCTGCCACCTCGACTTCGTGGTAGAATTAGGGCGAGGGTTCAAAGCTAGAAATTGAGGAAACTGGTAGGGAAGATCTGCTCACCCCTTCCTCCTCCCCCCCCCCCTCCTCCTCCAAAAACTTGTTTTGTTTGTTTCCGGTCTGGAAAAGCAATTTTTATTTTTTATGAATTTTTCGTTGGGCAAATAATACGAGAAGAGTGTTGCGGTTGAGTCTTGCGCCCAATATTCAAGATGAAATCAAAGCTCTGTTTATGGAGAATTCTTTTCGAGTGTTTTTTTTTTTTTTCACTTTTTGATCTTCTTGTTTTTCTTTTTCAGAATTCATTCTTTATACATCCCCCTTCAGTTGAGTTTACTTGTTACAGCCTGTTTTCGCGATGTTGATTAAGTTTGGGCTTCCAGAAGCCAGTATATTGCGTTTGCCTACTTTAGATACCCCTATTCCACAATCTCCATTTGACAATGAGCTTCTTACCCAGATGTTCCTCTTCACTATGAAGGTTTCCACTCCTTTAACTATCGCTATTGTTTACTTCACTACTGTCCATTATGTCAATCCAATCATCAGAAATAGACAGTTACGCAAGTATGAAGAAAAGAACCCGGGAGTGAAAGAGAAGGATCTTTCGGAAAAACAATTGAAGAAATTACCAGCTGCTCCTTATTGTATTTCCCAAACCTCGATCTTCAAGGCATTTGTATTATTACATAACATCTTCTTGTGTGTTTATTCAGTTTGGACATTTTTGGGTATGACTTCTTCAATTGTTGCTACCATGGACTTATTCAAAGGTGATATCTTACCTTCATTCTATGAATCTTTAAGCCTTGAAAATTATACTCTCAAGAAAGTCGATTTGTTTTTCCACTCCATTTGTGATTCCAATCAAGGTGTCTTTTCTAGGATCATCACTACTGAAGGTTATCACAATTTAGAAATTTTTGGTTACTGGTTCTATCTTTCCAAATTTTACGAGGTTATTGACACCATCATCATTTTGTTAAAAGGTAGACCTTCATCATTATTGCAAAGTTACCACCACGCTGGTGCAATGATGTGTATGTGGGCAGGTATCAGATTCCAATCACCACCAATTTGGATCTTTGTCGTTTTCAACTCATTCATCCATTCCTTGATGTACTTTTACTTCTCCTTGAGTTGTGTACATATTAGAGTCCCAACTATTTTCAAGAGGGTATTGACTTCTTTGCAAATCACTCAATTTATCGTTGGTGGCTCAGTTGCTGTCTTGCATGCATTTGTCTATATTATCGATACTAGCGTTGGTCCTTCTGAAGCATTAACATTAGTCAGCTGTATCAATAGTTCTGATCAAGCATTACCTATTATCATTAATGTTGTGTATTTGGCACCATTAACTGCATTGTTTGCCGCTTTCTATGTTGAAAGTTACTTGAAGAGACAAAAGAAGTAGAGTTGCGTATATAGTCTTTGAATTTTTTTTTTTTTTGAATGGTATACTTCTGTACATAGAAAGATCTATTTTAATATATAACGGAGAATCTTTGGATAATATTTCTTTGTTTTTTTTTTTGCTTGGAGAATTGTACTGAAAGTCTGGCTGGTGGAAAACATTTGTTGCATTTATACCCTTGAAGACTTGAAATGTCTCGCTAACTATTCATTTTGAGCAATACTCTTGTCGACTCTTTGAAACAAACGATTGGCAGGATGAATATTCGCTTACTTTTATACAATGCACTTTGGTTACTATGCCTATATAATCTCTCCTCGTTTCTAGATGTAAATTGCAACCAACTTCAGAATGAGCCCTTGGCTTGTTGCAAAATTATTATTTTTCTTACCCCAATAGAACTCTTGATTGCGCCAAATTTAGAATTGGTTGCAAATTATATCCACGACATCTTTTTTTTTTTTGTTTGTTTGTTTGTTTGTTTGATTCCTTATTTCATATCTTCTTTTGTGCTTTACATTTATGAATATATATGTTGTTGTAAACCATGGGTGACGATCGGACCTTGAGAAACCCTTCCCTTATTGATTACTAATTTATGTGGAGTTTCTACAAAAATTCTTTAGAAAACAAAAAAAAACAACCTGAGAGCATTTTTCACAATTGAAATTTTTATAAAAATATAGCCTTATTTTCAACGCTGCTAAAGGAACTTTAAATTCCTGGGATATACATTGCATAACAAGTTCCTCTATAGATAGTACACACCTTTCACACGACTTTATACGCATATTTTCTTATCTTCGAATCTATTCTATTGAAACAAAGAGAATGACGTCATCGACATTTTCAACAGAAAAATAAACTTGCCCTAACCACATTCTAATGGGGTGTCAACAAGAAAAAGTTCATAAGCTTTAACCCATTTCCTTCTAGTACTAAGTTAGGAAGAAAATCAAGAATACACAACTATTCTTCTTTTAGTTTAAAAGTCGAATCATATTTTTTATTTTCTTTGCACACTAAGTTGTTTGAACTATGCTACAGGAACCGCTGCCTATTGTAAACCCATCCACTGGTGATTATCACGTATCACAAGACCCACTACCTTCCACCCAGTCTTCGTCAATAAACCAACCGGAATCAGAGAGCGAGAGCTATGATGACCCATTTATAGCTCAAGAGGAAATTCCCTTACACACCAAACAAGAAGAGTCATTATCATTTGTGGACGATTTTGGCAACTCGTATAATCACCTCGATTTCAATAACAAACTATATACCTCCAAACTCAAATTCAAAGGAAATACATTGGTCTACTTCACATCAGCATTTGTCAGTTTATTCGTTGGTTTGTTTGGGTATGAACAAGGTGTGTGTTCAGGTATTCTAACCTATGACACCTTTAATGGATATTTCAACCAGCCTAGTGCGGCAACTATTGGGGTATTAATTTCTGTGTTGGAAATTGGGGCCATGATAAGTTCATTATTAGTTGCCAAGATCCTGGATTCCCTAGGTAGGAAAAGAACTATCTTGATTGGAACTACGATATTTATTATTGGTGGGACTTTGCAGTCATTCTGTCCTAATGTAGTGATATTTGCCATTGGAAGAGTGGTATCTGGCGTTGGCGTGGGGATATTATCGACAATTGTGCCCTCGTATCAATGTGAGATTAGTCCAAGTGAAGAACGAGGAAAGCTAGTGTGTGGAGAATTTACCGGAAATGTAGCCGGTTATTTATTAAGTGTCTGGACAGATTATTTCTGTTATTTCATTCAAGACATTGGTGATGCTAGATCTGATCCAAATTCATTCTTGGCTCAATTGAGTTGGAGGTTACCTTTATTTATTCAAGTTGCATTAGCATTTGTATTACTACTTGGGGGATTTTTTGTGGTAGAATCACCCAGATGGTTATTAGATAATGATAGGGACCAACAAGGATATCACGTCATCTCATTGCTTTATGATTCTCATCCAAATAATAACCAACCGAGACGGGAATTTTTCAGCATTAAAAATTCAATTTTATTGGAGCGTAAAACGACCCCAAAATCAGAAAGAACTTGGCGGCATATGTTGAGGAATTACCTTGTTCGTGTTGGTGTCGGGTGCTCGGCGTTATTCTTTGCCCAATTCAATGGTATAAATATCATTTCTTATTATGCCCCATTAGTGTTTGAACAGGCGGGGTTTACTAATGCCAATGCATTATTGATGACAGGTATAAATGCAATTGTCTATTTATTGTCAACCCTTATCCCCTGGTTCCTAGTGGATAAATGGGGTAGAAAGCCAATTTTGATCACTGGTGGGGCAGCAATGGGGGTTTGTTTGTTCCTAATTGCACTTGTCATGTATTTGGATAAATCATACACTCCATCGCTTGTAGCAATTCTTGTGATTATTTACAACGGAGGATTTGGGTATAGTTGGGGACCAATCGGGTTCCTTATCCCACCAGAAGTTTATCCCTTATCGGTTAGAGCAAAGGGGGTGTCGCTTGCAGTGTCCACTAATTGGTTGAGTAATTTTGTTGTTGGATTATTGGCGCCAATTTTGAGAGAAGATATCGGGTGGAAGATGTACCTATTCCCGGCTGTTTCGTGTATGATTAGTATAGTTGTGGTAATGATGTATTATCCCGAGACTAAAGGTATTGAATTAGAGGAAATTGATATAATATTTGCATGTTTTTATCTGGAGTCGAGAGTAGCAAGAATGAAGGCCAGTTTTGGAGGAGGGGATAAGAATGAAAATAAGCGCGACACATCGAGTTATAGTCGGGTTAATGATTACGAAGATCGAGGAAATATAAGTGGCATTGAGATGGCGGAAACCAGACGAATGTTATAGATATGGTTTTGTATGTATATATATACACACATATATATATTGGAACATAGTTCTCTTTTGTGATTCTAGAATCGGGTGCAAAATAATTCTGGTAACCAGGACAACGTTCAGTTCAGAAGAAAAAGAAAAAGAAAAAGAAGAAAGAAGAAGAAAAGTCAAATTCAGTTGTTGGTGCACATTAAGGGGGGAAAACTGGAATTTTTTTACCCAAGCAGATAGGAGAACTGGGACAAACCATCATCACTGGATAAGCCCATGAACGTTTTGGAAAGCTGTTACGAATGAGCGAGCCCGTTACAAGAATGTAGACTCCGTAATGGAACAAACCATTGCTGGCCATTTTACTTTGTATATTTTTTTTTTTTTGCCACTTATGGTCGTTGCTTTTTTGACAATCTGAACAGCAAAAGCGATGATATGTAAATATTAAGCCATTCAAAAAAACAAAACAAAAGAATGGATGTTTAAGCGTTCCTATTGTATGCTGGCCATTCCCCATAGATTTCCGATAATATTTTAAACCCAAATGTTTAGGTGGCACTGACAAAATGTCATTTGGTTTCCACAATTTGTATCGTTTGGTTTAAAAACGCGGGGAGTATGTTACAATTGATGATGGTAATTTGTTGACAGATCACCACCATTGCTATTGCTTTTGTTTTAAAAGATGACTACGCAAAGCTCAACAAAAATAAGTACGAGTAAAATTAGTTGCTTACTGTGATTGCCTTTTTGTCTAATGTTTGCTTGATTCGGAAAACCATCACAAGAGAACTACAAATTCATGAACTGGATTCTTGGTGATACCAAGCAATCCCCCATGTTACATGCGACGTATTCTTAACAATTAATTCATTTAAATCGGATCTTATTGGATATGCAGATGAATTGTGCCCCCCCCACACACAAGCATGTATGACCATGTAGGCGCTAGGATAAGAATATTTTTTTTATGCCCGTGTAAATTCTGTATGCTGGAAATGTAGTTTGTTTGTTTCTTTGTTAAAAAAAAAATAATTATACGATGTCCTTCTGGATTTCTCTTTACAACTGAAACAGGCATTGACCCTTTTGAGTATTTTACAACCAACACTTTTGCTAAACAATCATTGCCAGGAGAAATTAAGGCTCACCGTTTTTTTGTGCTCTTCCTGTTCTTGTTCTTGTTGGTGTTCTTGTTATTGTTCTTGTTGTTATACCTTTATCATTTAAACAACATTAAGTCTGCCCGCTGCATCCGTTCCCCCTTATCTCGGTTACAGTTAGAGAAAAGTTTTTTTTTTAAAAACACATCGTGCACCAAAAACTGTACTCAAATTCCAACCCTATATATATATATATATTCCACCATCCAATTTCATTTGAGTTTTCATAATTTCAAACTGTTATGGAAAAATAAGTATTAGCATTAACCTATTCAAAAGAAGAATCTAGCTAATTACGATGGCAGTGAAGCTTGTTCAAAACACCTCGTTCAATAACACAATCGATTCACAATTCATTAAACCAATACTCATCCCTAAAAGAAACAATAATCACTGCAACTATTTTATGAGCAATAGCGACAACAACAATACCAAACTACCCCGGAGTAAAATAAATATAACGCGCAGTACTAAACCTGAGCTTTGTCGCACTTCTTCAAAGCAACAACTTAATGTCAAGCAATCATGTACTATTCATTTAATCAAAACGAACAAACAGAATCAACATTCACATCCATTGAAAGATAATGCAATAGACGACGAGTCTGATGACGATGATGATGATGACATGGAGAATATAGATGACTATACATTTGATTCTTGCTCTGATGATTTATCGTTCACATCCAACTCATCGGAATCGTCCCTTAGTTCTCCTAATGAAACCTTGGGCCCCTTGCCGTTTGAAAGAAGACCAGCCGCCCTCAGCAGTTCGAATGATGCGTTTTCATACCATTCATTCAACAATGATCATGTTTCATACATGTCTACCAGATCAAGCTCGTTAATAAGTATACCGATAAACAGGTCAAATTCGGTGTCTACAGTCTCATCAATACTGAGCTCTCAATCATCGTTATATCATTCGTCCAAAAGACAAACATATGTATCCAATGTGTTGTGTTCTACACCTGCAACCACGACTTGTTGTTTACCTATCAACAGTCAACAATTATCTAGTGTATCGACACCACTTACTAGGTCAACTTCAACTGATTGTTTACAAAAACTATTAATGAAATCAACTACTTTAAAGAGTAAGCATTCGATGTATTCAAACTTGTCAACATCAATTAAGAATTGGAAAAGCAAATTATCGACTAATAAAGATAATTTCTTTAACATCATGATGGATTCCCCAAGATTGACTGATGAAAAGTTACCTAGATCAACCATGCCCATAATCGAAGAACAAATTGAACCATCTTCGGTACCTCCCCAGGAATTAACCACCTTCAATAAGCAGCACCAAGAACCAGACGCATGGCTGCTGACTTCTGAACCTCGTTTCAAGCCAACGTTTAAGAATCGTGATCAAAGAATTAATTCCGAATTCTTAAAAATGTATGCCTTTGATTATAATGCTAGAATAAATTCTATGACCTTACCTTCAAACCCAACACAAGAAGAATTAATCCTGTTATTGAATACAAATCCTTCTCTAAGACAATTCCATTATCAATATAATATGTATAGGGTATCAAATATGTCAAGAGATAAATTATGGACTAGTGTTATCTTACCTCCAAGATCTGATGAATCACCAACATTAGCAATTGATGGAAGTAGGTATATATTTATGGGATCAGAAGAAGGTATCGACGAGGATGAAGAAATGAATTCAGAAGAATGCTATTCCATTATTAGAACCCACGGGAAATACTTACCTTGGGATTCAGTTTTAAAGAGGCCAAGTATAAAACCAGCTGGAATATTACCCAATGGTAAATGTGAATTTAATGGGCAAGCTCCAAATTCAGGAGTTACAAAGGCTCAATTTACGGTCAAAGGATGGTGTAATCCAAGATGGGTTGATTCTTCTTCGTAATAATGATTGATTTTAATAAAGAAAAAAAAACTGGTATTGCATGTTTATTGCTGCAAAAAAAAAGTTTATGTTGATGTTTTTTTTTGTTTTTTTTTTCGATTCCCAACAGGATGTACAAATCTTGTTGTTGTTTTTTATGTTTCTGTATAAATTGTTTTTATATTCTGGAGTCTTTTGCTATTTTATATAAATGGGGTGGGGGGTATACTAGTTTTTAATGCACACTATATTTATTTATTTTGAATTTGATATTTATACGGGTTAGGTTTCCTTAAATCATACTGGATCGACAAATGTATAAGGGGGTGGGGGGCGAAAAATGAGATAAAAAAACTGTGAGAAAAAAAGCAGTCACTTTCACACGTGACAAGAAAACAACTATATGATAAATGTCTCAAATAGAATCAACGACATTATTTTGCGACATGGAAAATTTTTCTAACAGTAAGTTGCACTAATACTTTATAAATTTTTTTTTTTTTTGCAAGAAGAGATAAATCCTATTATACTCTTACTTTGTTAACACCTGTATCATCATCAAAAATGGCTCCAAAAGGAAAGAAGGTTGCTCCAGCTCCATTAGCTGCTAAGTCCAGCAAGACCACCGCTGCTAAGAACCCATTATTAGACTCTACCCCAAAGAACTTTGGTATTGGTCAATCCATCCAACCAAAGAGAAACTTATCTAGATTCGTCAAATGGCCTGAATACGTTAGATTACAAAGACAAAAGAAGATCTTGTCTTTGAGATTAAAGGTTCCTCCAACCATTGCTCAATTCTCTAACACTTTAGACAAGAACACCGCTGCCCAAGCTCTTAAATTATTCAACAAGTACAGACCAGAAACTACTGCTGAAAAGAAGGAAAGATTAACCAAAGAAGCTTCTGCTATTGCTGAAGGTAAGACCGCCAAGGATGTCTCTCCAAAGCCAGTTGTCGTCAAGTACGGTTTAAACCACGTTGTCTCCTTAGTTGAAAACAAGAAGGCTAAGTTAGTTTTAATTGCCAACGATGTTGACCCAATTGAATTAGTTGTTTTCTTACCAGCTTTATGTAAGAAGATGGGTGTTCCATACGCCATCGTAAAGGGTAAGGCTAGATTAGGTACTTTAGTCCACAAGAAGACCGCTGCCGTTGCTGCTTTAACTGAAGTTAACGCTGCTGACGAAGCTGAATTATCCAAGTTAGTTTCCACCATTAACGCCAACTTCATTGAAAAGTATGAAGACAACAGAAGACACTGGGGTGGTGGTATCATGGGTTCTAAGGCTAACGACAAGATTGCCAAGAGAGCTAAGGCTGCTGCTTCTGCTAACTAAGTTTTATAAGTTTACTCATTTTGTAAAATATTTTGTCTATTTGTAAATTTTAGCTGGATGTCATTTAATAATAAGCATGAAAAACGTATCAATATTTAATAACCTTGTAGTAGTGATCTATTCGAAATGGGGGTCTTGCCTTCATTGCAAAGTTGTAATGTATAATGCAAAAAAGCCGCATGGCAGCGCAACAAATTGATCACGTGATTTTGCACGTGATGAGCCCAAATTCCAACTTGTCTTTTTTTTTCCTTCCTCTTCCAGCCAATAAAAAAATTGATTTTTCTCATTAACGATATTGCTAACTGTAAATATTATTAGCACTGGAAATTTTAGAGGTGAAAAAAAAAAAATTAGCAATAGACACCAATCAACTATACAGAACTTACAATATAATACAGCACAATGCAATTCTTAAGAGACTTAATAGAAGCTGTTGTTCCAACTGCTCACGCTGAAGAAGTATGTGATTCTCAACTTTTGAGTCCAAGTAGTTATGAATTGAAATACTAACAATGATTTTTTATAGGAAGAAGAAGATGTTGAAGAAGAAGAAGAAGAAGAACTTGTTGATCCATTAGACGGTTTACGTGAAGAATGTAAGAACACTAAAGCTTGTGAATCATTGGACCACCATTTCCAACACTGTGTTGACAAGGTCCTTAAGGAACAAGAAGAACCAGACTATGCTCACAAAGCTTACAAGGAAGACTGTGTTGAAGAATTTTTCCATTTGGAACACTGTATCAATGATTGTGTCGCTCCAAGATTATTCCATAAGTTGAAATAAGGAAAGGACATTGGATCTTTTTTTGTTTAATTTATTATAAATACATTTATTTCACATCATGTACACAAAATTCCCCGTTTTTCTTTTAGATAACACTGGCAGAAATTTGAACTTTTGACAATAAGTATATGCATTATTCGTTTGGTTTTTTTAGTTATTATATTTGTTGGATAGGTCAATTTTTTTTATCATTGAAATAAAAGAAGATAACTATAGCATTTTAAACTATTTTTAAGAGAATACCAAGTAGATGAATGGAAGTTGGGAAGAGAGAGGGTGGCTTTTATAAAAGAGATCATCACTAGGTGAGTCAATTATAAGCTACCCTTGGCATATATTTTCTTTTCAAGTTAATTTTTCACTCAAAGAGAGCTTTCCATTGCACTCCGTGTACATAGATGGCTTCAAGGTGATGATCCCCACTACCATCCTGTTTGCTAATTTCTTGTTCTGGGGTGGAATCCGATAATGTCCATCTTTTTTACTCTATTCAGACCCTTCACCGTTTACAAAACAGCCATTTTGAAAATGGTCGTGTCTACTCTCTCTCTCTCTTGATAGTTTAAGGTTTTAGGGATTTGTTATTATTGACGCCTCTGAGGGAGGAAACTTTCTTCGTGGTAATATATAACCACTAAAAAACAAATTGAGGGTGGATCCATACTAAGCTTTTTATTTTGTTGCGTGTGTTCTTTTTCCTCTAGGCGATTTTCTCACCCCTTTTTTTATATGAACAACCCACTTTTTCTTTTCTGTTCGAATCTATTCTTTTACTCTTTACTTGAAATTATACAAGAGAATTTATACAACCAATTGAATTAATCATTCAAAGGAGAAGAAGAAGAAGAAACAGCAAGACAACGTCCCTTTGAACCAATACATTGAAGTGATACCTGAATTTATTTAACAATAGTATCGTAAACAACAGAAGAGAATTCTAATAAGATTCCTCGTGAAATAACAAGAAGTGAAATTATCAAAAAAAAATAGTTATTATAATTATTTGAATCAATCAATTGAATAAGAAACTAATAAATCTAACATAATGTCTGATGAAAACCAAGTTGAAACTCAAACCAAGCCAGTCATTGAAGACAGGATCTATATCGGAAATGTCGATTTCAAAGCCACTGAAGACGAATTGAAGGAATTCTTCGAGGGCTTAAGTGTGTATGTACAGATTTTAACAAGTGTTGCTGCTTTTTCTTTGGCGTGTGTTTCCTATAGTTTATAGTGGTGTGAGAGTGTGTGTGTGTTATCAGTTGATCCTGGTGACGACGATAACAAGATATTTTTTTACAGAAAGCTGTTCACATTATGAAAATTTCCTAACCCAAAGAAAAAAGCACGAAAGCGCAATTCTTTTTTTTTTTTTTTTGCAAGCGTACTAACAGACTTTAATTATAGCACTGAAGTAGAGATTCCATTTAAAGAAACTGTTCGTGGAGAAAGCACTTTCAAGAGACATTTAGGATTTGCCTTTGTTCAGTTTGAAAACAAGGAAGATGCAGACAAGGCTATTGATACTTATAATGGAAAGAAACTCCAAAGACGTAATATCTTTATCAAGAAAGCCGTCCCACCTCCTACTGAAGAAGAAAAGAAGGAAAGAGCCGAAGCATTCAGAGCTAAGCGTGAGGAATACTTGAAGGAACGTGAGGAAAGAAGAGAAGAAGCTCAAAAGAGAAGAGAAGAAAGGGCTGCTGCTGGTGAAGACGGCGAAAAGACTCCAGAGGGTACCCCTTCCACGGACACAATTTTCATCACCAACTTGGACTACCGTGTCAATGTCAAGACTTTGAGTACTCTCTTTAAAGACTTGAAACCTAAGTGGATTCATGTTCCAACAAGAAGAATTCCTAGTCATCTCTTGAACCGTGGTGGTCGTAGAAGAGCCCCTTTCAACAAGGGAATTGCGTTTGTCAAATTCGCCGATGAAGAAACTCAAAAGAAGGCGGTTGAACAATTCAATGGTACTGATGTTAGTGGTAGAAACATTATTGTTGATATCGCAATTGATGCTAGAATCCCTACTGATGGTGCAGAAGGAGAAGTCGTTGAAGAAGGACACGATGAAGAGCAAAAGCAAGAAGGTGAAGAAAACGGAAATTAGAGAAACGAGTAGTTTTTCACTAGTAAATGAAATTTTTTTTTTTTCATGGTTTCTAGTTTCATTTCTTCGAATCCGATTTTGTGTTTGTTTTTTTAATGTAATTGCCTCCTTGGTGAGGGTTTTTTTTGCTTATTGGTGTCCTCATACTGTCTTGAGAATTAATTCAAAAGAGTTGGGTTATAACTGAATTTGTTTATTTATATAATGTATATGTTGGATAAAATCATCAGCAGGAAGGAGTTCTTTATTGAACCATCCTTCTCGGATGATCTTAATATAAAAATATTGTTAGTTTAGTAGCATCTGCAGTAGAGGTTTAGCGTAGTAATTTTTTTTTTTTTTTGCAGCCATGAAGTTCAACGGCAGCCTGAAAATAGAAAGAACGCTGATTATGAGGAAGGGGAGGTGGGGGTATGCCGAAAGATTCGGATGACATATTGCCAAAGGTATGTTCGGATAAGTGACGTGGATTATTACCTGGTACTCTTTGCAAGAGTATATTCTCTTTTCTTCTCATCAAGCCAAGTGAGAGATTCTAACCAGATTCTCTTCTTGGCATTTGGCGGATGGGGAGGGGATGAAAAATAAAATGAAATGAAATCAGTAATATCTTGCTATTGGCTACGATATACTACACCTTCTATGATATTTCAGTATATTTTCTTACTTGGTGAGAAAATCAGACTGGAATAACTGACTACATGGTATTTGAAGTAATGTTTCTTAGTAGTGAGTGGTCATAATAGATGACAGGGGGCGGGGCGGGGGGTCCAAAATTGAAATGAAAACAAAAACAGATATGAGTAATCGACAAAACAATTGGATATTTTAGTTTGTGTTCCAGAGAAGTGTAGGTTTTTTTTTTCTAATTAATTAATCTGGTTTTTGGAGCCGTTTACAGAGTTGGGGGGGGGAGGGAGGCTGTATTATGGTATTGTGGTACTTTTGTACCCACTTTCCCCAAATGTATGTACCGTCAATACTCCATGGGTCTGGAATATATCATTCAGACTTGCAAAGTACCCATAAAACTTGTTGATCTAGTAGGTCAAGTGAACGGTGGTTCAGGGGGTGGTGGTGGGGGGGGGTACTAGGGATCGGCTTTATTATAAAAACAAAGTTTTTTTCCCGGCTCTCCTTCTGTGAATGCTATATTTTTTTTTGTTTTCTTGCTACTCTCATCTCTTCTTCCTTGAAAGTTATTGTTTACGACAATTAAGGGAAAAGACTCATTGTTGACATAAACATAAAAAAAACCCGAGTAATTGATTTATATTTAAGAGAGATAATCTGCTTTAAATTGCCATCCATCCTTTTCCCCCAACTACATTACTGCCCCGTTATTGGGATTTATTTTTTTTTTTTTGTTATTAATCTAATTCACTTACTTATTCATACCCACAACGAAGCAAACTATCTGATATGTCCAATATGAACATCCAAGCATGTACATTCTGGAATTACGATGATATCACAACGTGTGCAAAGTATTATATTTCATTCTATCCCCCCCTCGTGCTA
Source organism: Hemisphaericaspora lyxosophila (assembly GCA_030582855.1). Lineage (NCBI taxonomy): Eukaryota > Fungi > Ascomycota > Pichiomycetes > Serinales > Debaryomycetaceae > Hemisphaericaspora > Hemisphaericaspora lyxosophila. Next base: position 25,807 of record JAJMHC010000007.1, read on the forward strand.
GGATCATTATCATTTGTTATACTATTCATAAAATCACTCGTATCATATTTCAACCGGAATCGGAAGGGATACATCGCGTTACCGCAGGACGAAGCGTCTGAATCACGTCCACTTTTATCTGCCACTGATGATTATGGATCAGCCGTGGACCATTCTAATTTAACTAAGGATGATATTAAAAAGCTTCATTTTGATATTGCTAGGTTACCGGAGACAAATATAGATGGAACCCCTCATGGTTATAGAAAGCAAGTCTATAAAAACATCTGGGAAAGATTAAGTGTTACCACAGAATATGGATTAATTATGGCATCATTAGGACTTCATTTGTCACCATTTGTTCTCAAGTCATTGGAACACGAATTTAGAAAAGAACCATACGTGCCATTGGTACAAGCCAGTTTCTGGCTTTACTTGTTTATTATCTGCACATTCAGAATTGTTAATTTGAAAAGAGTGGCAATCAGATTACCAAACTTGTGGGTTCATTCGACTACTTTGTACTTTTTCAACTTTTTCCCAAGTTTGATCACCTTCAGATCGGCATTGGTTAGCCCACATTATCCTTCTCGGGTACGTGAATACTACATTATGGAATTTGTCATTAATTCTATCTTGTTATACTTGAATATGACAGCCACTGTTGGTGACAAACCATCTCAGTTGTATGTTACTCCCGGAACTGAACCTTCTCCAGAAACAGTTTCCAGTGTAGCCTCATTTATTTCCTACAGTTGGTTAGACAAAATGGTTTGGAAGTCTTATAAGAACCCCTTGAAGAATGATGATATTTGGGCAATGAGAGAAGATGATTATTCACTTTACGTTCTTAAAGGGTTTGAGGCAAGTAAATCCACATTAAGGTTTACTTCTAAACTATTTGTTCATTTTAAATGGCTTTTTGCAGCACAAGCTTTCTGGGCCACCATAGACTCGATGTTAATTTTCGGACCTTCGCTTTTATTAAAACGAGTTTTGGAGTATGTTGCTGATCCCGAGAGCTATCCAAAAAACTTGGCTTGGACTTTTGTTATATTGATGCCTTTGGTTAAAATGGCCGACTCCATTTCATCTGGTTGCTCCTTATTTTTAGGTAGAAGAGTGTGTTGTAGAATGAAGGCTATCATCATTGGTGAAGTTTATGCAAAGGCATTGAGAAGAAAGGTCACCGTTACGGAAACATCCAGCGATAAGGAAAATGTCGATGAAGATAAGAAAGGTATTGACGAGTCAGATGCTAGCTCCAAGAGCAGCAAGGATGGTGAATCCAAAAAGACGGCTGAATTGGGTGCAATCATCAACTTGATGGCTATTGACGCATTCAAGGTTTCTGAAGTTTGTGGATATTTACATTTCTTCGTTAGTGCCATTTTGATGATTGGTATATGCACCATCTTGTTATATGGTCTTCTTGGTTGGAGTGCCCTTGTTGGTTCTCTTACTATCATTGCTTTGTTGCCAGTCTCCTTCAGTTTGGCTCGTTGGTTAGGCCGTTTACAAAAGAAGATGTTGGGAATTACTGATAAGAGAATTCAAAAATTAAATGAAACGTTCCAAAGCATTAGAATTGTTAAATTCTTTGCCTGGGAATCTAAATTTTACGAAAATATCATGGAGATTAGAAAAGAAGAATTATACTACTTGAGATTTAGGTGTATTGTCTGGTGTGCTTCTGCGTTTGTTTGGTTTGTTACTCCTACTTTGGTTACATTGTTATCGTTTTATTGTTATACTGTTATTGATGGAAATACTTTAAACCCTCCCATTGCGTTCACTGCCTTATCTTTGTTTACTTTGTTGAGAGCTCCTTTGGATCAATTGGCTGATATGACTTCATTCGTCATCCAATCTAAAGTTTCCCTTGATAGAGTTACTGACTTCTTGAATGAACCCGAAACTTCTAAATATGATCAGTTGGGAAATACCCCAGGTCCAAATGATCCAACTATTGGTTTTGAAAATGCCACTTTATCTTGGAATTCCCAGTCTAAAACTGATTTCCAATTGCGTGATTTAGAGGTTCAATTTAAGACTGGTAAATTGAATGTGATTATTGGTCCAACTGGTGCAGGTAAAACTTCGCTTTTGATGGGTTTGTTGGGAGAAATGGAATTGGTAGGGGGGAAAATTTTCCTTCCTGGTGCTATCCCTCGTGATGATTTGGTTGCTGATCCAGTAACTGGTTTAACCGAATCTGTTGCTTACTGTGCTCAATCTGCTTGGTTGTTGAACGACACCATTAGAAACAATATTACCTTTGGTGCCCCCTTTAATCAAGAACGTTATGATGCGGTTGTTGACTCGTGTGCTTTAACGCGTGATTTCCAAATTTTAACTGCTGGTGATTCCACTGAAGTTGGTGAGAAAGGTATTACTTTGTCAGGGGGTCAAAAGCAAAGAGTTTCATTGGCAAGAGCATTATATTCCAGTTCTAAGCACTTATTATTAGATGATTGTTTATCGGCAGTTGATTCCCATACTGCTTTATGGATTTATGAAAATTGTATCTCCGGTCCGTTAATGCAAGAGAGAACTTGTATTTTGGTTTCCCATAATGTTGCCTTGACTGTTCAAAATGCAGCTTGGATTGTGGTTTTGGAAAATGGTAGAATTAAGAATCAAGGTACTCCTGAAAAACTATTAGAGGCGGGAGATTTAGGTGATGATGATCTAGTGGCAAGTTCCGTGGCAAGTTCGCGTAATCAATCCCTGGTTAACTTGCAATCATTAGAAGACAAGAATGCCAATATGAAGGCTAAAGCAGCTGCTATTGAAACCAAATTGAAAGCTCTTGGAGATGATCAAGTAGAAGAGCCGGTAAAATCAGATGGTAAATTGGTTGAAGAAGAAGGGAAATCAGAAGGTGTGGTAAGTGCTGATATCTATATAACCTATGCTAAACTTTTTGGTGGCTTTTCCATTTGGATAGTGTTGATTTTGTGTTTTATTGCTTCACAGCTTGTCTATATGTATCAAACTTGGTGGTTAAGGATCTGGTCTATGAACAGTGAAAAGATGGCCCAATTAGCTATGGCTAGTATTGGCACCACGTATGATGTTAGTCAATTGCAACAATCAACTGTTGTCAGAACGTTCACGGGGGCTACGAAATTATTCATTACTGCATTCAATGCTGTCGAAGCTTACAAGGCAGAACATTCAACCATTTACTATATTTCTATCTATGGTGCTATTGGTATTGGATATGCTCTAACTGCAAGTCTTCGAGTTTTCCTTGTGTTTAATACCGGTGTTGACGCTTCCAATAGAATGTTTCAAAAGGTTTTGAGCAAAATCTTGCATGCAAAATTAAGATTCTTTGACAAGACTCCATTAGGTCGTATTATGAATAGATTCTCCAAGGATATTGAAGCTGTTGATCAAGAATTAACTCCATTCGCAGAAGGTACTTTTATTTGTATTATTCAATGTTTTGCTACTTTGGTGTTGATTACTTTTATCACCCCAGGATTCTTGGTATTCGCCCTCGTTATTTCCTGCCTTTATTACGTTGTCGGGTTCTTCTACTTGACGTTATCCCGTGAATTGAAGAGATTTGAATCTATTACTAAATCTCCAATTCATCAACATTTCTCAGAATCGTTAAATGGGGTAGCTACTATTCGTGCCTACGGAATTGAATCCAGGTTTATGAAACAAAATTTGAAGGCCATTGATGAAAATAACCGTCCATTCTTCTATTTGTGGGTTGCTAATAGATGGCTTTCCTTTAGGGTTGATGCTGTCGGTTCCTTGGTGATGTTATTCTCTGGTATATTTGTGTTGTTTTCTGTGGGAAAAATTGATGCTGGTTTGGCGGGTTTATCTTTGTCTTATGCTATTGCATTTTCGGAAAGTGCTCTTTGGATCGTTAGATTGTATTCCACGGTTGAAATGAATATGAATTCAGTGGAAAGATTGAAAGAATTCCTTGATGTTGAGCAGGAACCCCCTTACGAAATTAAAGAAACTGAACCAAGCTCATCATGGCCAGATGAGGGAAGAATTTCTGTTAAGGATGTGTCTTTAAGGTATGCGCCAGATTTGCCTAGAGTTATTAAGAATGTTAGTTTTGAAGTGGAGCCCGGTCATAAAGTTGGTGTTGTGGGAAGAACAGGGGCAGGGAAGTCTACCATTATTACTGCATTTTTCCGTTTCTTAGATCCTGAAACTGGTGGTATCACTATTGATGGCGTTGATATAATGTCCATTGGGTTAAAGAATTTGCGTCAAGCGATTACTATTATCCCACAAGACCCTACGTTATTTGCAGGTACCATTAGATCCAACTTGGATCCATTTGACCAATATTCAGATGTGCAAATATTTGAAGCTTTAAGAAGAGTCAATTTAATTAACGCCTCTGAACAGCCATCCGCTTCCACCACTACTGGTGAAAACCAAAACAAGTTCTTTGATTTGGATAACTCAATTACTGAAGGAGGTGGTAATTTATCTCAAGGTGAACGTCAATTGGTCTGCCTTGCAAGATCACTTTTGAAAAATCCAAAGGTTATATTATTGGATGAAGCAACTAGTTCCATTGACTACAAATCAGATGCATTAATTCAACAAACAATCAGGGAAGAATTCGGTCATGCTACTATTTTGACTATTGCCCACAGATTGAGAACTATTATTGATTATGATAAGATTTTAGTCATGGATGCTGGTAGAGTGGTTGAATACGAGAATCCGTTTGTTTTACTTGCGGATAAGGAATCATTGTTTTACAGTATGTGTGAGAATAGTGGAGAATTGGACTCGTTAATAAAATTGGCCAAGGAAGCATTTGTTAAGAAGAAGAATGCACAATTCAGCAAGTGAGGGTAGTAATAATTACGTTTATAATTTTTTAGTTTAATAGAATGGATTGGTTTTTCTTGACAAGTTCTAGACTCCATGCACTGGAAGGGGGTGGGAGGGGGGGAGGGGGTTCTAATGGTTCCAAGAAAAGTCCTAGATGCAACGGACTCGAGGGTTGCACTTTTTTTGATAGACAATATAGCCAAGTATGCGTTTAGTGTTTATAACCGAGATGAGTGATCTTTTTCCTATGTACCCTAGTGTCTTCAACGCATGTGCCGATTCGAAACAACTTAATGCCAATTACCAGGGTATTCAAATAATGCCTTACAAAAATACTGATAAGCGGCTACCTCTTATTAATCACAAACCCGAGAATGATTACACGGAAATAGCTTTAATTATACTTTTTCTGACGATAAAAACAAAAAAAAAAGCCACACTGATCTCGGGGGAAGGAAAAAAAAACAAAAAAAAAAGCTCTTAATATTAATCAACATATTGCTATCTCCCCTATCTCATAACAATCTCCAAGCTTGAAACGGCAACAAAAAAAGTTAAAAATGAAATGATTATAAAATCCGAAATTCCTCAACCATCTTTAGATTCAATAGCTTCCTCATCAACGCTGAGAGAACCTGGTATTGGCGATATCGAAATGCAAGATATAGACAAATCAGACTATAATAAGATTCCAGATTCAATAGCAATAAGCACAATAACAGGTAATGATTCGGCTTCCGTCTTCACTCTAGAGCCAATATCAAAAGTTTCTTATCTACAGGAACTTGACGATCTCCCTCAGGGACGGCATTTGGGATTGTTTTCAACGATTATCTTATTCGTCTCCCGGATTCTAGGAAGTGGGATCTTTAGCATTTCAAGTGGTATATATGAAGATTGTGGAAGATCTCCAGGTTTATTTTTTCTTGCATGGTTTGTTGCCTGTGTTTCATCCTTTGGGGGGCTTTATGTGTTCTTAGAAATGGGTTCCTTGGTGCCGAGAAGTGGAGGAGCCAAGGTGTTTTTGGAATTTATATACACCACCCCTGAATTATTGGCTACTGTGGCATTTTCCGTATACTCGGTTATGTTTGGATTCACAATATCAAATGTTTTAGTGTTTGGGGAATACTGCATTCATGCAGTTGGTGTCACTCCAACAGATTTCAATACCAGGACAACGGGGATTCTATTCTTGTATTTGGCAGCTGCCATTCATGGAGTGAGTGTGAGCCACGGGGTACGTGTGCAAAATATCTTAGGTGCATTGAAATTGGTCCTTGTGGGAATAATGGTAATAATCGGGATATATGTTTCGGTATTCCCAACATCTATCACCGGAATTGAAAACCAAATGGATATGTCTAGATTATTCACAATTAAAACAGAAGCAAGCGTCTCGACTTTTGCCAGTGCAGTCATCAAAGCATCATTTGCGTTTAGTGGATGGAATTCAGTGCACACTGTTTCCAATGAGATCATTGATCCCGTTCGTACATTTAGAATTGCAGGTCCGGTGTCATTGGGTATAATGGCAGTTACCTATTTCATTACAAATTTAGCATACTTGGTAGTTATTCCCGATGAAGAGTTGGCTCACAGTAGTACACTTGTGGGGGCTATACTTTTTGAAAAAATCTTTGGGAAGGCTATAGGACAACGATTTTTAACGTTCTCGGTTGCATTATGTGCTGGTGGTAACATATTCGTGGTCATATACACGATATCCAGAGTATCCCAAGAAGTATTCCGTGAAGGTTATTTACCGTTTTCGGAATTCATGTCATCAAATTGGCCGTTGGGTGCCCCCTTACCTACATTGTTATTAAGTATCAGTATAACTACAGGTATCGTTATTTTCTTCCCCCATGGTGATGTATATAATTTTATGGTTGCATTAGAAGGATATCCACAACAAATAGCAATTGCCTTGATAGCCATAGGTATTTTCATTGTTAGAAAAAGACATCCAGATTTAAGAGCACCAATTCGAGCAGGGGTGGTGGGAACTGTTTTGGTATTTTTAATCAGTCTTTATCTAATTATTGGTCCCTTTGTATCTAAGCATAATCCTAACCCTAAAGGTCTTGAAAATTGGCCTTCGTATGGTATTGTGGGGACGGTTTGTATATTGGTCTGTATTGGCTTTTGGTATTTCAAATTTAGATTCTTCCCTTGGCTCGGAAAGTACGAGTTGATACCTGAAGAATATAAGTTGAACGATGGGTTAACTGTTAAGCGATGGAATAAATTATATAATTATTCTCTATTATAGAGAGAGCTTTATAGATCTGACATAATATTATCTAGTCTTTTGACGAAATTTACAAATTCTTTATCTTGTAATGTGGTTCTGATGAGCTTTCGAAGTTCCTGATCTGTTATGTTTTGTAAATCATTTAACTCTTTTCGAGGTAGTTGTACCATAGGTGATTGGTTTCCTGTTTCAGTTTCGAATAGATCTATTGGGTCTTTCCGCTTGGAAGTAGCCATTGTGGGATATGAGAGTTCGGGTGGGGTTTCATAAGTAATGGGGAATACTGGTACAATGCTCGATTGGCTACTGGTGTCTTGTGGGAAATGTGAAACACTGTGATAGACAGTATGTTGTCTGGAATGGGGAGGTGGTGGAGGTGGAGGAGGTGGAGGAGGTGGAAATTGGTGGGCATATTCAATGTTTGGTTGTTGGTTTATAGGCTGACTGGCTAAAATTGGTTGACTACCGCTATAACCAGCGGAAGATTGGTCACTTTTCAAGTTTCCAAAGCAGAACCTGTAGTCATCTTTGAGTAGGGTGCAACATTGTTGAAAGGTAACATCATTATCAAAACTGATTTGAAATCGATTTAGTACCTTACCATAAGCATCGCATTGTTTTACTCCAAGACAGGGAGATTTTGAAAGGATGGAAGTGAAACATTTTTCAGTTATGAAAAGTTTAAATTTATCCTAGCTAGGTTAGTATTCACCCTGAACGGGAAGTGATCGTTGTAAGTTCATACGATTGTGGTTGCTCTCCACATTACACTGACATTAACTTCATCAGGTATTGATGGTAAAACTACGAAACTGATAGAAATTTCTGTTCGTTGAGGGTAATGAAACCATGATTGACTATTTTTAAACAGCGAATACTTGGTTATATTGAAACGATGTATTTGAGAGGCCATTTTCTTGGTGTTGAATGTAGTCTATGAGAATTGAATTTTCTTGCAACACTTCAAGATCTAAAAAGTGTTGCAAAAAAAAAAAAAAAACATGCTGAATTTTTTTTGTCATTTTGTTTGGTTGACTTATTGTCCTGCCTGGTTTGTTGTGATGTTGTTGTATCTCCACTGCTTATTCTTCTTCTTCTTCTTCTTCTTCAACAATGATAACTACTGACAATCTCTATTCAAAGGCCTGACACTTCATCAGAATGGATAAACTAGTTGTTGTATCACCGTAAGCTATTGATTCCACCGTTTCCGCTCCTGGTGGTGTCACAACAGATACTGAAAATAACTCGAATCAAAACCTTTCCCGAATTGAACGTTTACATAATTCAATAAACGTGTCACCACAACTTCAGAAAGGTGACAAAGCAACCGATAGTACAAATCATGAAATTCGGCAATATATTATCTTACGATACTTTAAAGTTGATGCGGAAGAAATTGCTAGTAATTTACAGGGAGGATCCCCATTTTGATTATCCAGTTTGCCAAAGTCTTCATACTTTAATAAAGTTCAGGTTTAAACTTGCAGGTATTAGAAATGTTATAAGTACAGCCGACCCTTATTTCATAGCTTTGTTTAAATAGCCCAAACTAGATGCTTCTTTTAAGTCAAGAGTTTTTAGTGATAAGCTATTTTTTAAAAAAAGAAACAAAAAGAATCTTGATGGGGACGAGTTTGAAAAAAATAGACATCGTATTGTCAATCAAATTGTTCCTGTCAAACCATTGGCTAGTACTCCAGAAGTGGATAGTTTTCAGTTTGTTGCTTGTGAACCTGTTGTCAAAACCAATCCCTTCTTCCACTTTCAATACAACTTCATTCAGAGGGTATTGATGCTGCTTCCAGATTACTAAAATTTGTATTTGATGATGCTATTGTCGATTGTCGATTTCATGTGGCGACATAGGAACTGGAGAGGTGATACGAAAAATTCGATGGATGGTTGAAGAGTAACCAGAAGTATCATCAATGGAACAAACAAATTGTTGATAAGTATGTCTATCTAACCTATGATAGAGGGAAACAGCATTATAAGACCTCGGCGCCTGCAAAGAAGCAAGGTGGTACGGATTCTATTCGAGTTGAGAAGAGCTGCTGATGAAAAGTTGTTTGTTGCTTACGATTGGAAACAACATCATTACCTTTTTGATTTGGAAGACAATAGATGAGGCAAGATGTATGCAAACGAAGGAAACCAAATCCAACTGAGTCAACCACTAACGGATTCACTTTTCGACTATGACGAACTAGATGTGGGCGATGAGGACGTTGAGGTTGAGTTAATGGAAGGCAAAGATGAAGAAAGCTATAGGAGAGAAGGAAACATCCGCAAAACGTAAAGAATTTCACGAACAACATGGCAGAAATTGAAGAAATTAAAGAACTTGAAGAAATTGAAGAACTTGAAGAAATTATTGATGTTGTTCTACAGCAAGCTGATGTTAACGAAATCAAAGAAATCAGCGAACTTTTTCATGCTAATCTAATCGATACGCATAGAACATTTTTGGGTATCCACCAATCTTCAGAACCGAGTTGGTTAGAGATCAATAGATTGTTTTTTTTTTTAAATCTACAATTGAATTTACTTGAAACGATTTTTTAATTAAGAAGAAATGAAATGTTACAGTACATCACGAAAAGAGCTCAATAACGAACCTAATTACAAATCCGTCACCCAGCAACGGCATTGCTAACAATAGCATTAATTAAGAATTGACACATACGTTGAGACAATGGGTATTAAAAAATACTGGGAAACCGTTATTACCTTCTCTCAATTTAAAGTCTTCTCTTCCACCTTACCAGAGATTTTAGGCGCGTGCTTTTCGGCGTGAACCCACCAAAAAAAAAAAAAAGAAAAGGAAAAATCCACTCTCTACGAATCGCGTTTGTAAACAATATTTTCCAAAATATAAATAATAATTACAATTAAAGCATCTAAATAATTAGAAATGGGTTAGAAGTGAAATAGGTTGAAAGAGTACTTTCGAATAGCTTATTCCTTGGAACAATCTCTTCCAAACATGGAAATCTTAATCCAATCCAAGATAACCAAGGCTTGGTTTCTAACAGAAAGACACATGTAGATATAAGCAGATCTCCAGAATAAAAAGGTAAAGTTACCACCAGAGGTGATGTTTGACCAATCACCCCAGACTAAATCAGCAACAGCCTTTTCGGAACCAATGTAAGCTAAAGAACCTTGATAGTTGTAGACGAAAACTGGTAATTTGGATTCTAATCTACCTAATTTCTTGGTCAATTTTTCAGTATTGTCCTTTTCGGTTGGGTTGGAGATAGTGTACTTAAGGGATTCAACTTGGTGTAATTTAGATAAGTAGTCAGCCAAGTATTGACCTTGTTGGAAAGCAACTTGAGCAGTTGGTGGGTACTTGGTGAAAGTACAATCACCAAGAGCGAAGATGTTGTCAGTACCATCCAAGTGTAATCTTTCATCAACCAATAAACCTCTTCTGGCATTCTTTTGTTCATCAACCTTGGACATTAAATCACGAGTGAAATCTCTTGGAGCATTACCGGTAGCCCAGATTAACATACCATAGGGGATTTCCAGCATTTCAGTAGTACCATCTGCGTTCTTGATGGCAGCAGTAACAGTCTTACTATCAACCTTCTTGACCATGGTGTTGGTCATTAAGTTGATGTTAGTTTCCTTAAAGATTTGCTTAGTATATTCAACTAATGGTTTAGAGAAGGAGTTCAAGACATTTGGTAAAGCTTCAATTAAGGAAACTTTCAATTCATCAGCAACTTCTGGAATCCATTTTCTTAAATCTTGGTCAATATAATCTTGGATTTCACCAGCGACTTCGACACCGGTTGGACCACCACCACAGACAACAACGTGTAATAATCTCTTTCTTTCTGGGTCATTCTTTGGTAAGATGTTAGCAGCTTCAATGGCATCCATCAATCTTCTTCTAATAGCAGCAGCATCGGAAACTTCCTTTAAGAAAGTAGAGTTTTCAGCAACACCTGGAATACCGAAAGTAGATGGTTGAGCACCGACCCCGACAACAAGATAATCATAGTTCAAGGTAGTTGAAATTTCTTCCACACCAGTGAATTCAGCAACAGTAGATTTGGAAGAGGAGGTATCTTTACCAGAGTGACCAGAGTGAACAGTTGTGGATTGCTTGATAGTAATCTGATTGTTCTTTTGGTCAATTTCAGTAGCTTCGGCTTCCAAGTAAATGACTTCACCAGGTAATCTTCTAGTGATTGATCTAACTGGTTCAATAATGGATCTTAATTCGACAGTTCCGGTGGGGACAGATGGTAACAATGGAGTGAAAAGGAAATAGTTTCTTGGGGATACCACAACCACGTTATATAATGCGGTATCCAAGTTTTTCAATAATGAAATTGAACCCCAACCAGAACCTAAAATGACTAAAGTCTTTTTCTTTTCACCATTGGGGAAAACAGGGGATTGTTTGATTTGGTTAGCTGGGACTGATTCTAAGTAGATCTTATAACCAACAAAACCAACAGAACCAACAGTTGCCAAAGTAGTTAAACCAATTGTGTATCTGAATAATTTCTTGAAAAATCCAGCTTTCTTTGGCACTTGGGATGTTTTAGGTAATTCGTTGAACACCCTACTTGATTGAGATAATAATCTTCTTGCACCAATTCTACCAATCATCGTGTATCGAGTGAAAAACGGATCAATTGAATAAAGAAGAAGAAGAAGAAAGGGGAGAAAGCAATCCCAGAATAATTTTTTTTTTTAAAAAAGGGAGGATTGACAGTGTTTATATGATGGTGGAAAGAAAGGAAGAAAAAAAAAATAACATACAATAAAATAAAATAAAATAAAACGATTAATTCCCACCGGTGAAACATAAAATTGTAAAGAAGGTTGTTACCGGAGTTTATTACACCGAAATTTATTATAACAATTAACGTCTTTTTTGTGCCACTTTTTGATCGATCACCAATAGAACCCACCTTTAGCTTAGGGGTTGTTAACGATAATGAACACTTGGGGAGTTAAGACCCAGTTAGCCACATACGGATAGAAGTTGATAAAGCAACGTTTATTTTTGAAAGTATTACTCAATTAAACTTTTTACCAACCACTAAGTCAAAAGGTAATGTATGCCCAATAGAGATATGGCACAAAACAGAGAAATGTACTTAGAGCAACAAATCTGAGCTGGGATAAAGGAACTGGTTGTTATAGACCTTGCTTTGTTTATGCTTCATGTATAACTAGGGTGCTGTTACTACTGCTCAACTCTAATCTTACCAGTGCAGATGGTTTACCTGGTAATGTTAAATATCCATTGATGCGAAAACACCGCAAATTTTCCCATTCCCTCCGGCCGCCCTATCAGAAATCATCGCGCCTCACACGTCTTTTTTTCCCCTCTTCCATTCACACACACACACTCAGAGAGAGAAAAATCTCTCTCTCTCTCTCTCCCCTCTCTTCCCACCGTTCATCGCACACAAAACTGACTCCGAAAAATTAAATTTTCTCTCCCTAAATTTTGTGACTAATTGGTTCAATTTGCTTTTTTTTTTGCTTCCTTACAACCACCACCACGCTTGGACGCATAAAATCTCGCGGGAGAATATATATATATATTTATGCCCACTATTTGTTGAAACTGATTTATGGCGCAATTCTCTCTGATTGTGGCAAAAAAAAAGTAAGCACTAGTGGCTAAATCATAAGAACCCACTAACTCTTTCTTCATTCCATCTGTTCAACTTCTCTTTTCTATAATGGTATTGCTTTCTACTAGTTCTGAATTCTTCAATAAACTTACCAAACTCATTTTCATTAAAGTCTGATTTTGTGTCCATAGTTTTAATTAATTGTAAGCTTTCTTGATTATTTTCATCTATCAACAACTTAAACTTATTCTTTAGAAGTTGCTGGTTGAAATTACTCGATAACATTTGATATTGATATGTTTCTAAATTTAAAAATTCCTGATATATGATTTGAATACTTTGGATTTGTTGAAGGATCCTATTAATCAACTCTTGGTAGTTATTTATCAACTGGGTCACTTCATGCAGGAGAAGTTTATCAATTGTAGATAGTTGTTTAAGTAATTGTTGCTGCTGGTGTTTATAACTATCCAACTGTTTTACATAACCATGAATCAAGTCTTGGTCTTTGATGAACTCTTCAAAACTTCGATTAGGCAATACCTCAAGATTTCTGGGTAAGGGAAGTGGCTTAAGGTCATTTATATCAAGTTTTCTTATTTGATGGTTTATGTCTTCAACCTTAGTTGGATTGATTGATATGTCTGTCATAGTTATAAGACGTGTGTGTGGTGGGGGGGGCAGAAGGAGGTGGAAGTAAACACACGCTGACATTGGAGATTTCCGTATGTCATTTTTTTTTTTGCTCCTGTTTGCGAAGCGAATTTGTTACCAATTGTTTGTAGCCAAAATAGAGCATCCCCGGCCCAGAGAAAACATCTACAGCCAACTTATTCACTCTTACAAATGATTATTGTCTATTAAAAATCCCTTTCAGTCTATAAAATTACATGCAAAATAAATAAAAATAAATAAATAAAAAAAAAAATGGTTAATTATTAAAACTTGTTGCTTCCTGTTTGCAATTTTTCCAACTTTCTATGATCTCTTCTAATTTGTTCCGCCTCAATTCTCTTATCAGCCCAATGTCTAATCCTTTCCCCATATAAATAACAGAAAATAGGGAATGGCACCCCTAATAAAATCCCAACAAATGCACACATGGTATTGGCCCAGCCATAACCCAATTTTCCATACATCTTATTAGCAAACAAGGGAAAACTAAATCCAAATAATGATCTAAATAATGCAGCTGCTGCCACTGAACTAGCAGCATATCTTACATTCATGTCGATTAAATAACTTTGGGTTGTTTGGAATACACAAACGAGGCCAAAACTGAAGAATGCACTTCCAATAGCGGGCATAATCCAATGTAATTTCTTTTGAGCTGACCATCCAAACCAAATTAATCCTATGGGGATAAATAAAGAACAGGCGATGAGACAAGGTAACCGGAATTCGGGTTTTGGCACTCCGTTATTCTTTTCCGTTAAGTTGTTGTATACTCTTCCAATCATAAATGTCCAAAATACCACACCCACAGTAAAACCAATACCCATTGGTATATACATTAATCCAGTTACCCCTTTACCAAACCCATATACTTGACCAAAGATTTCTGGGAAGGTGACAATCATAAGGTACATGAATCCATAAGTGAATGCCATGAATGAACCTAATCCAACAATCATAGGATGAGTAAACAATAACTTGATTGGTCTCGTCATACAAAGATACATTTTAGTCAATGTTGATTCACCATCAGCAATTTCATAGATGGTATGTAAATTATCATTGCCAGTTTCCTTTCTTAATTGTTTAGCTTTACGTTTTAACAAGGTTGGAGAATAGGTTTCCTTGAAAAATAAAGTAGCAGTAATGGCAACAAATCCATTAAAGATACATAACACATAAAACACCCATCTCCATTGTTTATTCTCAACCACAAAACCAGCAATAACTGGAGCAATAACTGGACCTAAAAGGGGCACTAATGAATAACTAGCTAAGGCAACATTTCTACCCTTTGCGTCAAATAAATCTGAAATAACACCAGCACAAACATTCATAGGAACGCAACCAAATAATCCCCCAATGAATCTACAAACCATCATTTGGGCAGTATTCTGAGAAAATGCACAGCCAATATTAAAGATAAAGGACATCCAACAACTAACATCCAACACCAATTTTCTTCCAATATTATCATGTTCACTCAAGGGGGCAATCAAAAGGGGACCAAAGGCCCAGGCTAAGATTTGGATTGACACCACCATTGCCATCATTATATCTGACTTAATGTCAAAATCAACAGATATATAACTCATAGCTGGAGATAAGATGGATGATGACATAGGTGCAACCAATGCATATAGTGAAACAAACCCAACTAAGAACACTTTTCTCTTCATGGGCCAATTACGGGGGTCTTGGGGATCATTATTCCCATTCCAAGTGATTAATTCCGGATCAATCAGATGAAATTCTTCTCCATCATGAACAATACCTGGAATAGTATCCCTGGCTAATTGTTTTTCTGCATCTTCTGAGTCTATGAAATTTGAAGGATGATCTATACGTGAAGCTAATTCGGTTAAGATGGTAGCGTGGGTGGTGGTTCTTTGTAAGGCAATTTGGTTACTATCCAAGTCTCCATATATATGATGAACTGAATATTCATCGTTATTTTCAGCCAGGTATGATTCATCTCCTGTTATACTTTTCCTCATAGAGTCGAATGATTTTCTTAAGGTGGACACATGAGAACCACGACGTTGTGGCTGTTTCTGTTCATAATGCGATCCGGTGAATGCTAGAACTTCATCAGTTTCATTTGATGATGAGGCAGATAGAGTTTGATCAAATTGACGAACTCTTTCTTCGTCTTTTTCTTTCTCTTTCTCTTTATCTGACATGTTAAAATAATTGAAAATTAAAGGGTCTAAACTTGATTTACGAGAGGAAAAGAAATGTTTGACATAAAGATGGAAGGCGACATGACTCTCTCTATATATATATACACACCCACAAACCAGAGGAAGAAGCTTCTTTTACCGAGATGTGTGAATTTTTTTTGTTGTATAGCATGTGAACTCGGTTATCGAGGGTACTAATGATAGCCAACGCGTTCACAAGTCATCAACACTTATCCGAGAGAAGTTTTTTTTTTTTTGCAAAATTTTTGTTCCATTTGTGGAACTCGGTTATTGAAGGAAATGGCTTTTTACATCCATTCACCAATACAAAACTCGATGGAAATCTACCCAAAAACAAAAAAAAATATTACTTCGGTTATGTGCGATTGTGTCTCGGAGTGATTTCTTGATGCCCACACTTCGGAAAAACTTCTCTGATCCGCTAATAATTTCTATCGAGCACGGCACCAGTCGGTAATCTAAGCTATTAATAATTAATGAAAACTATTTTGTAGATTATAAATCTAATGTAAATGATAGTTTTATATAATTAGATAAAGATAAGCGTCAATAACCTGGCTATTGTTTTCCTTCATCACGGGGCTGTTCACCATACCTCTTTGCAATATTCATCACTGGCAATCATACCACACTTGTTATTGAAGCCATATACCCACGTTGTTGGAAAATTGAATCATTTATCTACGACTGTGTTATCTTCAAATAACGAGGGTAGTTGTCAATTATAATTCAACACCCCTTTAACACGAACAATACTAACGTCAGTATCGGCTGCTGAAACAGTAACAGCCATGAAATCGTGGAAATGAGCTTCTCCAGAAACATATTGTCCCTTTTTGACCACATCCCCTGCTAAAGGTTTTGCCACCTTGATTTTTTTTTTTTTTAAAAAATAAAGGTTTTAGCATTCCTAGTAGCCATTTCTTCTTCTTCTTCGTCAGTTGGAATGCTATTACGAAATATAAGTCTGTTATACAAGACACCATCGTTAAAATAATAGATCCGACATCCCAATAAGCAATCGAATTTTGGAATGAATACATTTCTACCTGTGCCTTGTGTTAGGTTGGGCTTCTTCTATAAGGTTCCCTGGTCCATCCAATTTTGGGATAGTCCCAAGGGAGGTTACATGAGCATGGAAATTCTCTCTGGCTGATACAAAATATAATACAAAACTTTATTAAAATATAATACAATCTCTAGGTAATTTACTTGCTTTTATTGCTGACTAAAGATTGTTCAATTAGATCAATCGAATTTTCAACTTCATCTACACCCATACCACAACACAATGCTATTAATTTACAATACTTGGTTAATTTATCATTGCTGCCGTATTTTGAAATTATCAGTTTGTCTTGATCTTGTTCTAACTTATTCTCCTTCCCTTCGTCTAACGATGGCACATTCATTTCGTGTTGATAGATCTTGGTCATTAGCGTTCTTCTTTTGAGAATTTGCTCCTGCAACTGTTCAGCCAATGTGAATTGATCTTCCCACGTTTCCAAACCCTCTTCGGACTTTGGTACAACTTTAAAAGTTGCTTGTCTTACAAGCTTTTCATTCGCAAGTTTATACTTCTTCATTATTTTATCAAATTCATTCCGTTTTTGCAAGTATTGGTAAGTCAAGTCATTGACCAAACGGTAAATTTCCTCTTGGATTATCCTGTCCTTTGAAAAATCAATAGATAAGTCATGAGTAGAAGTGTTGGTTTCTTGGGTGTTTGGCTCGGATTTATTGTTGTTCAAATCATCTATTAAATAATCGAGATTAAAGAAAGAAAGAATCTTCTTCTGGGACTGCAACTTATCTTCATTTATAGCCTTGAGAACTTTAAAGAAAGACAAAATCACTTCATCCTTTTCACTCAATTCTTTGTCTATTGTGTATGCCAACTGGGTCATTTTCTCAGTTATCAAATTCGAGGTGGTATTCTGTAAATTCAACGCAAGTTTTGAATTATATAATTGGGTTTCAAATGATTGATGATTATGAAAGTCATTGTCGGCAGAAACTAATATATCCTGGTGTGAATCATCCTCCCCTTCACCTTCTTCTTCTTCATCATCAAGTCTCAAGACATAGTTATGTGATGCCAAATAATCCTCAGCAGTACAAGAAACCAAATTACGTAATCCAAAATCAATATATCGATGATAACTAATAAATGCCTTTATACATTTCAAATTCAAATTATACGATGCAATGTGGAATGCAGTATTTCCATCACAATCTTGATGGTTAATAAATTTGACAATTAGTTCCAGTTTCCTGTCTTCGTCTTCTTCCTCTGCACTTTCAATGATCTTATCAAACAAAGATTCCATATAATATCTGGAGAATTTTTCCTTCTTCTTTCTATTTTTTTGGTCCTTATCAATATTCACGATATGATGGAGTACTGTCTTTCCCTGTGCGTCAACCAAAAGTATTGACTCTAACAACAATTGTAAGATTAACGGGAAGTTACGCATTTGATATGAATTATTGAAATTCACCAAAAACATAAGTGGCGTTTCACCATTCCCGTTTCTCATTTCAGGATTAATCAGGTTCAGAAATGCATTTAAAAGAAATTCAATCATGGGGATATTTGCCATCGAGCACGCCCAATGGAAAATTGTATTCCCGTCATTGTCTATTGGCTGGTTGATATTTATTTTCGATAATGGCAATGGCGGGTTCTCTAGTGTTTCAGGAACGGAATTGGGTCGTATCTTACTATTATCTTCAAGGAAGTAATTTAATAAATTGTTGAAATATTCGGTGTATACCAGGGAATCCAGGGTGCTTGAAAGACTTGATATACTGGGTTGTTGGTATGGGTGTATGGACGTAAATCTATCATGGTTCCCATTGAATGGATTTCTGGGCTTTTCGAATGATTCTCGAGAAACTCCAAATAATTCTTTACTTGTCAATAAATCATCCTGTTGAGAATCTATGGGTAATTCGCTGCCCCCATTAGGATAAAAACGTCTTCGAATTCTGAATGCATCATTTCCAGTATACTGCTCGTCGTCATCTTCTTCACTGTCCACAGGTTGAAGATCACCTTGTTTAAGGTTCATATTTGCTGCAATAAGTTGAAGCGCGTCTTGTTCAGTATCCTGTCGCTGAATCAAAGGTAAGGTTCCAGCAAATGAGTTCCTGGCAGCTGCATGATTGTATCCAGTTTGTTGTTGTTCTATTGGAATAGTGTCTGAATGCTTTAACGATGGCGTACGGTTCAATGCCACTCGTTTTGGTCTACCCCGTTTTTTGGGCTTTTCATCCCCATTCGAAGGAGCATTTGCACTAGATGGAGCGGGAGCGGGAGCGGAAGCAACAGCAGCGGCAGCGGCAGCGGCACTCTTGGTTCGTTTATTTACACCACCTGCCTGTTGTTGTTGTTGTTGTAGCTGTCGTTTTGCAATATTCAATGCCAGGGCATGATTATGTTTTGGGGCGGGTGGAGGAGTGTCGGTTTTCCCTTCTATATATTGAAATACAAATATTGGCTTCAAGATATCATAAACATCAAAGTTCTCGGCAATATGTTTACCTACTTCTAACGGCACATATGTTCCCTGATACTTCCCGTACCCTCCCTGGACCTTTTCGTGTGTTCCGGTTTGGACATCCTTCTCCAATATCCTTGTTCTTTTAGCCTTGGGGAATTTCGCTATTTTTAGGATATGCGTGGCATTTATCCATGAATCGGCTTTCCGACGCATTATTGGTCCTTCAGGGGTGACGAACTCGAAGACGGGAACATTGGAATATGTAGCCGAATATATTTGCTGGTCGGACATATGGTCTACCGTGTTGTTTATTTGTCGTGGTGATTTGGGTTATTTTTCTAGTGTGTTTGGTAATTATTACAGTCTAATGAATGTATATATTGCTTGTTGATTTTCAATGACTGTACGATAAAAGCCAATTCCAATACGATTGATGATTGTCCAAGGTTGTGATTGAAACCACTAAATAGATAAAATCGTTTCAGATGGGCTAACTGAATTTATCACTCTAAACAAAAAAAAAACGAACCTTGAAATTATGTTTTTTTCTTTTGGAGTTTGGAAGAGGGTTTACGGTTTCATTAATATACAGGAATTTAGAAGGGAAGGGAAGGGGAGGGGGGGAAGGCAGCGATGGCAGCGATGGCAATGCAACGCCATATCAGAGCAATCAGAACTCGGGTGAGTTTGACATAATACTAATAAGGAGTGTTGTAGTGCATGTAGAGTGTTTGTTTGTGGGTAATGTACTGGCGATAAAAACAGGGTCACAAAAGAAAGGTTGCAAATTCTCTCTTATAGCGAGCGGTGTTATAGGACACCAGGAATGGTTATCCACAAGTTTTGGAAATAATGCATATGTTTATTGGCTTATCCAAATAAAACTTTAAAGATTCTATAAATAATGACAATGATTAAGGAAACTAACAATATAACCAAGTAGGATATGTATACGCTAAAGTCTTTCATAGCATTACCTTGTTGTTCTTCTGTTAACGGTATACTTACCACATGCTCGGCAGCCTGGTAACAGACTTCTCTTCGTTTGATTAATTCGCAATTCAGTATATCAACATCTCTTTTAAGTATGGCTTTTCCTAGGAGTATGCTCGTGTATTGTTTCAATGAAGGGTCGAAAGTGACGAAAGCTCTATCGAGAATAATGGTCTCCTTTTCTACTCCACTAGTGATCTTTTCAACTTTCTTTAGTTGCTTGATGATGGGGTCGGGCAATTCATCTATCACAGGTAAAGCGTCGATTATCGTACTATAGTTGAATAAAACCCTTGCCTTTTGTAGTGACTTCATGATAGATTCAGTTTGATCGCCTAGGTAAGGAATCAATAATTTCTTTAGATTACTATAATTCTTGAAGAATATCTCAATACAGTTCAAGTTCTTCATTACATTCTCAAATGATTCCACCGTGGGATTGATGAGCAATTGAGCTACTCTTTGAACTGCTTCATATCTCTTATTTTGCCATTCTCTTCCAAATGCCATACGTGTTTCAGCGCCAAATATATCATTAAAATCCTGCTCGAGTTTTAGCAATGATAACTTACATTTGTTTGTCATCTTAGTGATATCATCATAATTTGGCACTTTTCTCAATAGGGTAGAATAAATCGTTATTATGTCACTGTAAAGATGTATTATCTTTTTAAGGTTAATGAAAAACCTATAGGATGCATTATTAAGACAGTATCTGAATACTTTGGGATGACGGAGTATTAGTTGCTTGTCGTCATCGGACAATAACGATGAATCAAGTGTTATTCTTCTATGCCCTATTGTGTACGGCATTACTAATATGTTTGTTCTATTGTCGACGAAATTGGCGCTTTTTTTTTTCAAGGTAGTTCTGTCTGGTCAAGCAGGTATACCAGTCTTACTCTATGTTGTCTGCTTGTGCTTCCGTTCTGTTTATCGGTTAGATGAAGATCACTCGTTTATAAAGATTTTTTTTTTTTTGTTTTTTTTTTTGTTTTTTTAAGGCTGGTGGTGCCTCTTCTCTCCGGTGTTCTATTTCCATTTAAAACAGAGCAAAGAAAGAAAAAAAAAATAATTGAAATATAATTAATCACTGGTTAACACATTTCAAAAGCAAACCAATTATTGACCAGAATGGGAGTTTTCAGTCTCTTCAGCAGAGGAGGGTTTGATCCTAAAGTGTTTGAGAAAGATTTAACCACTCTCACTGAGAATATCACAAGAACGAAGCAACAAATTGTCAGACTCAGGGCAAAATATAAATATGTCAAACGTATCCTTATTCAGTACCTAGCATCCATATATGTTTTCATCCTAGCATATTTTTATACCACTGCATCAAGCAATGACATTGCAAATAATAGAATTATCAGGTTCCTAAAGGGACAGACTAGGAATCGTTTATTGATTCTTTTCTTATACCCAATTATATCTATAATTATAATCAGATTAACCCACTTGTTGTTTCAATTCTTGATTAATACTAGGAACAAACATTTGACGGCACTGCAGACTAAACATAAGAAGAAAATAGAAGAATTGAAGGAGATTACAAATTTCAATAAGACTAATGAATTGATTAGTAAATATGATAAGTCTGCTAGAGCACCAGTTGTGGCACAGCAACCTAAACCACGGCCACAGTCCCAACAACACCAACCACAAGTAAACCAACCTCAGAATGCTCTTAGACAACAAGCATTAAAGGAATTGAACCTTCTGAGACAATCAAATAGCCAGCCCGGTATTGCTTTAGGAACACAACAGCAAGGGCCACCGCCATCCCTCATCCCCGCACAGCCTACTACACCAACAAAAAGAACCATACAAGATAGAGTATTGGACATCTTAATAGGGTCTGACAATAGTGAAGCAGTTGAGCATAGGTATGCCTTGATATGTTATAGTTGCTTTGCCCATAATGGGTTGGCCTCGCCCAATGTAGAAGATCCTGCCACGGTTAAATATCAGTGTTGGAAATGTGGTGTGATGAATGGGAAAGGTATGTTGCTTCATGAACCAAGTGGTACATTGTCAGGTGGGACCGAAATGACTGCTTCTGGTTCCAGTAAGGGGTCAATTGGGGAACCTGGTTCTAATAAAGGTTCGGGTGGAGAAACTGAGACAGTGGAAGTTCCTGAGACAGTGGAAGTTCCTGAGACAGTGGCTACTCCTGTGAAGGCAGATTCGATAGCATCTCCTGTGGAGACAGATTCAAATCCACCTTCTCCTGGGGCAGAGAAAAAGAATAAAGAGGCTACTAAATAATTTTATAGCGATTTTTAATAGAGTATCGGAATGTATGTTTATTCGAGAACTAAACCTAAGATAATTCCATGATAGCGTTGACCATGTCACCATCGTGCTTTCTTAAAGCCTTGACAGCTTTAGCTCTGGAAACTTGGGTTTGTTCAACGACAATTTCAATATCCTTGGCATCTAATCCAGATTCATCAACTTCACCTTCATCTTCTTCAGCTTCTTCGGTTTTGTCTTCTAAAGCGGCTCTTTCTAAGTCAGCAGTGATGGCTTCTGGGGACTTGTCAGCAGCAGCATCGGTAGCAGCCTTTTGTAAAGCATCTTGTTGAGCTTGTTGTTGTTGGGCTTCAGCAATTCTTTGGTTCATGTCATCAACCTTGGCTTCACCAAAAACAACGTAAGTACCAGCAGCGGATCTGTATACATCTGGAGCATCAATGGCGTAGATGATGTTACCTCTTTGCTTGAAAGTAACACGAGAAATACCCTTGATTTGCTTCAAGTTCAATTTCTTGATTAATTCTCTAGCTTTCTTTTCGTTCTTTGGGATGACGTTGACGTCGGCACCTTGTGGGATTTCTTCGATAGACATTGTGTAATTGGTTATGTTTGGTTGTGGGGGGGAGAGAGGGTATATCAGAATAAAGTCAATTGTAAACCGTGAAAATTCTGCAAAAAAAAAAAATGTTGTCGACAATCGGAGAGTAGAAAATTTTCAAAATCTGGGAGTATCCTGCATATTAATATTGGGTCATGTGATTAGGTTTAAGGTGGGAAAGAATTTGAGCTGCATTACCCGGATTTTCCATCCCAATGTTTTTTTGGTTGGTTTTTTGTTTTTTGTTTTTACTGTTTTGGCTTTTTGGGGGGGGGAGAGAAGGAGGCGGAAAATCTATAAATATCGCATCGATCTCAACCTTTTCTTTTCACTTTTTTTTCTTCCTTTTTCTTTTTCTTTTCTCTGTCGACGTACTTCATAGGATCATTTCTATAGGTCACGTCCCTCTTTGACTCTTCAAAAGAGCCACTGAATCCAACTTGGTTGATGAGTGAGATACCCTTATACCCTCAAAGTGAGAACCCAATTTAGCTTGACTGTGATTCTTTGCAATCTAGTCATCTACATATATTTGCCTTTTTGTTTTGGTTGACCCTTTTGGGTTGATCAATTATTAAAAGGAGCGATGATCTTTACCCTTTTCATTATGCCTTTTCGGAGGAGTTTGGATTGGGTGGGTATAAGTGGCTGTCTGACAAGTTACATTTATTCTTTGGAATATTATTGTGACTATATAGTATAACCTTATGTTGTGGGTCGGCCAAAAAAAAAAAAAAACCAATTATTCCTTTGTTGCAATGGGATAATAGATACTGTAATCTTGTATGAGATGAAGAACAGTTATCAGGGCTTTGTTTGTCAGGACGATAAATAAGTTTTGATGCATGTTTTTTGTTTGTTCTTTTGAAGCGATAAAATGGCTTCTATGTGAATTGAAACGGATTGTTTAAAGAATGTTACCTATTAATGGAAGAGGGGGGACTCATTATGGCTGGTTAGCATAAGAAAAGTTTAAGAGACATCTCTTGAGATGAGCTTATGCTGTCAAATGAGTGAGTGGCTTATGTGTGTGTCGCTTAATCAACTGATCTGACCCGCCAAAGCACACCCAATACAGCCAAGTGATCCAGTCTTGTTTGTTTGTTTACCTTTTTCTTATTTTAATACCTCAATGAATGTGCGGCTCTCAAATTTTCATTAGTAATAAATCTATTTTTCGGTGATTTGACACTTTTGTAACTTAACTTACTGCCGCTCCAGCCGGTCACAGGTGTACAAACCATTTTGGTATCAAATAGGCTGTATCGGGTTCGGATATAAGAAGAAAGTTTTTAATCAGCCCAGGTGCTAAGCAAATATGATTGACTGATCATTATTATCAGCCATTGGTTTAAGTGGGGGTGGGGGGGAGAGAAGGTAGGGTTGCAAGATAAGAGAATGGCTGGGCAAGAACGGTAACTGTGAAGGGTTGGCTGCAGAACTTCTCCGAAGCCGGCCCATCTGGTTCAGAATTTCAGTTTCTTCCCTAATGATTATTTACAACTACAAGTTGAAAGGCGTCGGATTAAATAGCTCTTCCCTCTCTATTCCCTTATTCTGTCACCTTCTACTGCCATCAACTAAGTGTGCATGTTGATTATCCATCGAAAGAAAGTCGGATAAGCATAAACTTCGTCACTACTTCCGAAAAAACAGAAATTAAGAATTATAAGAAAAAAAAATATATATATATAAAAAATATATTCTGGCGAGCACCATCGCTCACTGACACACACACCCGCCCCCTTCCCCCTGTTGAATAAAACAATGACAGATTAGTGAATGACTGTCCGCTTTATTTAAATAAAGCCTTTTTTGACAGATTTCTCTCTTTTTCTCGCTTTTTTGTTCGATTTCCTTTTATATAGGGTTTCATTACTAAAATTATTCACTGAGTCTCATCCTCCTTAATACTTTGAAACTACTGCACCCGGAATCAAGCTGTGTGTGTTTTTTTTTTAGAGACAGTACATTATATTACGCTTCGGTCTAATTAATTAGTAAGCTGTTTTTTTTTTGTTTTTTTTTTGCCTGTTAATTGATTCTTAAAACTCTAACCATCAAAGGAGTTTTCATTTGGGAGAAATTGTTGCCTAGTCATTCACTCAATTCTACAGACAATACTGTCAGGTAAAGGGTTTTTTATTAGTTACTTATTATTAAGATACTTTGGCAGAAAGAACAACTTGCCAAGATATGTCGGATATAGAACCAAAAATATCCAATCCTGGCCTAAATGTCGGTCACGAGTCTAGTGAAACAAACAGTAAGAACACAGATACTATGGTATCGTCTTCAGGGGGAGGTAATGGTCCTGCTACTACTACTACTACTACTAGAAAGACGGCTCAAGACTTGATACATACCACCCCTCCCACCCTACGAGCAAGAATAAATCGATACTTTTACAACAAACAAATTGCATCTCGTCCTGCTTACTTGCAAGAAATTTACAACAACATGCCGAGGAAGATTTATTTCAATTATGAATTACCAAATGATATGAAATCGCTGCTGGGCCATGCTATAATTTCCTATCCTCGTAATAAGATTAGGACTACTAAATATACCCCCTTATCATTCATACCTAAGAACTTATTATTTCAATTCACCAACGTGGCCAATTTCTATTTCCTTGTTCTTGTTATCTTGGGGGCATTTCAAATATTCGGGGTGGCTTCTCCAGGTTTAGCTGCTGTTCCTCTTATTGTCATTGTCACTATTACGGCTATCAAGGATGCATTGGAGGATTATAGAAGAGTAATAAGTGATTCAGAGTTGAACAACTCTCCCATTCATTTGTTATCGGGGGTGCGTAATCCAAATGTGGAAGTTGATAATGTCAGTCGTTGGAGAAGGTTTAAAAAGGCGTGTACTAGAGGTTTGGTTGCCACGTACCGCGCATTGAAGAAAGTGGCAGTGTTTACATGTGGAAGTAGGAAGAAGAAGCAAGATTTTATACGTGAACAAGTAAACCAAGACGAATATGCCTTGAGGAGAGTATCAACAGTGATATCTGAGTATTCATACGCGTCTCAAAATGAACCTAGGTATAGTGCGGATATTGTTAGTGCCAAAGTGAGAAAATCGACCCAATCAGGAAGAAGCCATCATCGTCCAACTGTAGCTTTACCAAATTCATTATTGAATCCTATGTTAAAGAAAACAAATGAAGGATTAGAAGATTCAAAGAGAACTGTATTCAAAAATAGAAGGTGGAAAGATGTAAATGTTGGTGATATTATTAGAATAAGAGCAAACGAAGAAGTTCCTGCCGATGTTATTATCATCTCTAATTCGGATGCTGAAGGTAATTGTTATATTGAAACTAAGAATTTAGATGGGGAAACGAATTTGAAAATGAAGGCTGCTTTGAAGTGTGGTGGAACTAATAATTTGAAACATTCTGATGATTTAAGTGATGTTAAATTCTGGGTTGAATGTGACGCTCCAAATCCTCATTTATATACCTTCAAAGGAACCGTTCATTATGAAAACTACGATGAAACTGGAAGATTGGTTAACGCTGATGAAAAGGAAGCAGTTAGCAATGATAATATCCTATTAAGAGGGTGTACGTTGAGAAACACCAAATGGGTAATTGGATTAGTGGTATACACTGGTTCAGAATCAAAGATCATGCTTAATTCGGGTATAACCCCCACCAAGAAATCTCGTATCTCGCGTGAATTGAATTTATCGGTTATCATTAATTTCTTATTGTTATTTATCTTATGTTTTATATCAGGATTGGTTAATGGTTTGTTTTATAGACGAGATGATAATTCAAGAGTATTCTTCGAATTTAGGCCATATGGATCAACGGCTGCCATCAACGGTGTCATTGCCTTCTGGGTGGCATTAATCATCTATCAATCCTTGGTTCCAATTTCATTGTATATCTCGGTGGAAATTATCAAAACCTTACAAGCATTCTTCATTTATTCAGATATTAAGATGTATTATCCTAAATTGGATTTCCCATGTATACCTAAAGCTTGGAACATTTCTGATGATTTGGGACAAATTGAATATATCTTTAGTGACAAGACTGGTACTTTAACTCAAAACGTGATGGAATTCAAGAAATGTACAATTAATGGAAAATCGTATGGATTAGCATATACTGAAGCCAAGCAAGGGTTAGATAAACGTTCTGGATTAGATGTGGTGGAACAAGCTGATCTTTGGAAGAGAAAGATATCCAAAGATAAAGAATGTATGATTGATAATTTGACCAGATACTTCATAAATGATCAATTACGTGATGAAAATGTCACCTTTGTCTCCAGTGAATATGTGAATGATACGTTATTCGCTGCTGATGATATGGATGATCAGAAAGTAGCAAATGAAAGGTTTATGCATGCTTTGGCATTGTGTCATACTGTTGTTACTGAAGAAAGCGAATCCGATCCTGGATTGCGTGATTTGAAAGCGGAATCTCCAGATGAGGCTGCACTTGTATCTGTTGCCCGGGATTTAGGTATTGTTTTCAAAGAAAGATTAAGAAAGTGTTTAATTTTGGAAAAGTATGGAAGAGACGAAAAATATGAATTACTTGATATTATCCCATTTACATCTGCTAGAAAGAGAATGTCGTGTATTATTGAAACCCCAGATGGAAGAATCATTTTGTATACCAAAGGTGCTGATAATGTCATTTTCCAAAGATTAGATCCTGTTCACAATTCTAGTGATGTTATTTCAAAGACTGCCCTTCATTTAGAAGATTATGCCAAAGAAGGTTTGCGTACATTGTGTATTGCTGAGAAGGAATTGGATCGTGAAACCTACCGTAATTGGAGTGCTCGTTACAAAGAGGCAAATGCCTCCATTGATGATGATCGTGAAGAAGATATTTCTAGATTGGATGATGAGATTGAACAAAACTTGATCTTGTTGGGAGGTACTGCCATTGAAGATAGATTACAGGAAGGTGTGCCACAATCAATTGCAATCTTGGGTCAAGCAGGAATTAAATTATGGGTATTAACTGGTGATAGAATTGAAACTGCCATCAATATCGGTTTCTCGTGTAATTTACTAGAGAATGAAATGAAGTTGTTAGTTGTGAGACCGGAAGAAAATGATCTTGAGAATGTTGAATATATCGATTCATTACTTTCTAAATATTTGCTTGAAGACTTCAAAATGGATACTAGTAATCCAACAGCTGTGGATAAGTTGATTGAAGAAGCCAAGAAAGATCACTCTACTCCTAGTCCAAACTATGCTGTCATTATAGATGGTGCTGCTTTGCATCTTGTGTTTAAGGACTTGACTGATCATCCAAGTGAAGCTGTTAAATTGGTAAGAGAAAAGTTCTTATTATTAGGAAAACAATGTAAGTCGGTCATTTGTTGTCGTGTTTCTCCATCCCAAAAAGCCGAAGTGGTCCAAATGGTGAAGGAGTCCCTTGGAGTCATGACATTGGCAATCGGTGACGGTGCTAATGATGTTGCTATGATTCAAGCTGCAAACGTCGGTGTGGGTATTGCTGGTGAAGAAGGTAGACAGGCGGTTATGTCATCGGATTACGCTCTCGGGCAATTCAGATTCTTAACTAGGTTGGTATTAGTGCACGGAAGATGGTCATACAAGAGATTAGCAGAGATGGTGCCATGTTTCTTCTACAAGAATGTTGTCTTCACATTGACGTGTTTCTTTTTCGGTATCTATAACAATTTTGATGGTTCTTATCTTTACGAATATACCTTCCTTATGTTTTATAATTTGGCATTTACCTCCTTACCTGTTATTGTTTTGGCTGTCTTGGATCAAGACGTATCTGATACTGTCTCCTTGTTGGTACCACAATTATACCGTGGTGGTATCCTTAGTGAAGAATGGTCCCAGTATAAGTTTGGATGGTATATGTTTGATGGTCTTTATCAATCAGTAATTTCATTTTTCTTCCCATATTTGTTGTTTTACATTTCCTTCCAAAGTCCTAAAGGGTTGACAATCGATCACCGATTTTGGGTGGGTGTGGTAGCGGCGTGTATTTCAGTCACTGCTTGTAACTTCTATGTCTTATTACAACAAAAGAGATGGGATTGGTTAACTTTATTGATTGATTCTTTATCTATCTTGGTAGTTTATTTCTGGACTGGGGTTTGGAGTGCAAATCCGTCATCAGCACTTGAATTTTATAGAGCTGGTGCTCAAACTTTGGGTACTTTGGCTGTTTGGTGTTGTATTTTCATTGGGGTTATCGCCTGTTTATTACCTAGATTCACCTATGATTTCTTGATGTCTAATTTCAGACCAAAGGATATTGATATTATTAGAGAAAGGGCACGTATGGGAGAATATGACGACTACCCTGAAGGATTCGATCCAACTGATGCTGAAGATGTAGAAAGACATAGATTGTTAACTGAGATTATGGAAAAGGATCCTGAATTGTTAGAGAATTTAGAAAGAAAAAGTAATACATCAGAATACAGTCTTGATGATGAACATAACAATCCATTGACAAAGACATTCAAAACCATCAAGAGACATGCGACAATCCCTAGATCTAGAAAGAATACTATACAACGTTCGAGAAAGAGCACTATTAATGACCAATTCCATCGACATTTTGACATTGAAGCTTTGAGACAACAAATGATTTTAAGTGGAGAATACAAAACGTCAAGAACTTCTTTAGAACGAATTAACACTACTCATGAATTACCAGGTTTGACTCAAGCTGAGACCTTGATGGCTTATCATACTAGGAATAGTATCAATTTGACTCGTTAGTAGAGGGGGGGGAGAGGGGGAGTTTATCTTGTACCATATATATATTGTATATTTAGTTCTATTATTTTGTGTGTTGTATGGTTTCAATGGCATATTTTTAAATCGACTACATACTTGCTTTACCTTTGTTCGAATGTCGTTAAACCTCTAACTGTGGTTAAACCTCTAACACTATCATTAAACCTCTAACACTATCATTACCTCCAACACTATCATTACCTCCAACACTATCATTACCTCCAAAAGAAAGGTAAATTTCAGAGTGCCAAAAATGTCGTGTACTCCTACCATGTTTTTTTTTCCTGGTTGATGCGAAGAACCTTTTGGTTCAAGTACCAGTTCTGTTTTCCAGCTAAACTAACACTCCCCACCTCCATCTACTTAAGATCTACAAAGAAACATTTGAAACAGAGGACGGTCGATGTTTTCTTTTCTATTGCTCACTCCTTCAAAGGCGGATTTGTCCTTTAAGGCTTCATTGCTATCGTTTGATAATGAGTTCAAGATATTGGCTGACCCAACTTGGGATGGGAAAGATCCCGACAGTGTATTGTTTATGGAGCAACACCTTATGGAAATAAATGCCATCTTACTTTCTCATTCAACTCCTGATTTTATTGGTGGGTATATATTATTGTGTATAAAGTTCCCAAGTTTGATGTCAACCATTCCTGTTTATTCAACATTACCTGTCAACCAATTAGGAAGAATCTCAACTGTGGAATACTATCGTGCCAGCGGTATTCTAGGTCCTTTGGCTTCCTCCATTCTTGAAATTGATGAAGTTGATAATTGGTTTGATAAAGTAACGTTGTTGAAATATCAACAGTCAACTAATTTAATGGATAATAAAGTTGTGATCACTCCCTATAACGCCGGACATTCATTGGGAGGAGCTTTCTGGTTGATAACAAAGAGAATAAACAAAGTTATATATGCTCCTGCCTGGAATCATTCCAGGGATTCATTCTTAAACAATGCATCATTCATATCTTCATCTACAGGAAATCCAATAATCCTGTTGTTACGCCCAACAGCATTCATCACTGCTACTGATTTAGGGTCCACCATGTCTCACAATAAACGAACCGAGAAATTTTTCCAACTAGTTGATGCCACGTTGGCTAATTCAGGAGCTGTTCTATTGCCGACTTCTCTCTCGGGTAGATTTTTAGAGTTGTTTCATTTAATTGACGAACATTTACAAGGAGCACCTATACCTGTATACTTCCTTTCTTACTCTGGTACTAAAGTGTTGAGTTATGCTTCTAATTTACTAGATTGGATGGGTGGAAGTTTTATTAAAGAATGGGAAGAATCTTCCGGATTAGGTGGTAATTCTAATTCTCAGAGAATACCATTCAATCCATCAAAAGTTGATCTATTATTAGATCCACATGAATTATTTCAATTGAGTGGACCTAAAATTGTTTTTTGTTCTGGTGTAGACGTTAGAAATGGTGATATATCGGGGCAGGCTTTTCAAACCTTGTGTAATAATGAAAATACTACAATCATCTTAACTGAAAAATCTACATTCCCTGGTGTAGACGGGAGTTTGAACTCGATGCTTTACAAAGAATGGCATAAAATGACCAAGGAAAAACTCGGCGGCAAGGTTGAAGATGGAACTGCTGTTCCTTTGCAGAAGATCATTTCTATAGATGGTTGGAGTCGTGAAGAAGAATTGGTGGGGGCTGAATTGACTGATTTCCAAGAGAAGATAACTAAGCAAAGAAAAGATAAATTGCTTGCAAAAGTTAGAGAAAAGAAAAATCAGAATGTCTTAAATGCAGACACAATTGATGCTGAAGATTCGTCGGAAGACGAGGAAGCACACTCCTCTGATGAAGAAGAAAAGGAGACGATGGTTGCTGCTGCTGCTGCTGCTGCTGCTGCTGTTGGTGGTGCTGTTGGTGCTGTTGGTGCTGCTGGTGCTTCTGTTGATGCTATAGTTCAATCATCTGCAGTGATTACAGACAATCAAAGTGTAGTCGATGAGCTTGCTGCACACGAAGCTTTTGTAATGGACCACATTAAACAAAGTATGGACAGTAATTTACCAATAGACGTTAGGATCACTCATAAGTTGAGGCCCAGACATGCCATGTTCCCTTATTTTATAACTGCTCATAGACATAAGTTTGATGATTACGGGCAAGTAATTGACATTAAGGATTTCCAAATATCTGATGAAGCTTCAAATGCTAAGATTATCATGGAAGGTAAGAAGAAATTTGACGAGAAGAGGAAGTGGAACGAAGAAAAGGGGAAAGGGAAGAATCAAAACAAAAAGAACCAAAAGAAGCAACAAAACAAACTAACTCCCCAAGAACAATTAAATCAACAACTTCTTCAAAAGAATTTGGATACGTTATACAAACCAAGAAAGAGGGTTCCTCTCAGTGCAGCTTCAGCATATGCATCACCAGGAGAGAAAGTACAAGTCAGGTGTGGGTTGTCGTTTGTAGATCTTTCTGGTTTAGTGGATTTGCGTTCATTGGGTATTATTGTACAATCTCTCAAACCATACAACTTGTTATTACTTCCTGATTTCACATTTAGTGAAGGTTCGGGGGTAAGTGGTTTGACTGAGGTGCAAGAGTACTTTTCTCAGCAGCAGACTGAACAAGATCAGGAACAGAATAAGAAAACCTTGTTCCATTCTTCGAGGTTCTTATCGTTATCGTCTGTCAGAGGTGGTCTTCCTAGCTCCTTGTCGCCTTATAGTAATACCAAGATGAATATATTGGAAATTAATGATCATGAACCAATCAAAATAGGTACTGAAACGGAATCGGGAGGAATTGGCCAGAACAATTTTGAAATTAATTTAGATGATTCTATCATCAAAGATTTGGAGTGGCAAAATATTGGTGATAGTTATCGTGTTGCAAAAGTATATGGTGAGTTGGAACTTCATAATCAACTACCTTTAGCAAAGAAGTCAAGAACTGTTAATGATTATGTGAATCCACAAACTTTCTTTTCCTTGAAGAAGGTTGATAAAGCAAATCTTTCCAAGAGAAGACACACCCTCAATCAGCGTTTACAAGATCCAAAATTGAAGTCCCTTATTGCCAGTGCACCCAAGTTGGCAATTGGTAATATTAGATTACCAGATTTGAAAAAGAAGCTTCAAAGTAAAAATTTGAATGCCGAATTCAAAAGTGAAGGAACCTTAGTTGTGAACGATCAATTGGCAATTAGGAAAGTTGGTTATGGTGCTCTAGAAAGTGATGATTCTGGTGATATTGTTATCGATGGGAATGTGGGACCTTTGTATTATGAAGTAAAGTCATGCATTAGAGAAATGTTGGCATATGTGTAATGTCTTTTATATATATATATATATATATATATATTGTATTTAATGTGTAAATATTACTGTGTTTGGGTGCTCATATTACTAAAGGTCATGTAGCTATATATGGGGTGGGTTTACCTTGATATTTTAATTACTGCAAAAAGAAAACTCGCGAGGTCGTGTCCCCTGTCCCAAGTTCAATTTTTTTTTTTTTTTTGGGACTCCCTGAACCAATTAGCGGCATGAAAAAATAAGCTTTGAAAGTACCAACTTTCAGGCTATTTAGACCTCCTGGTGAATCTTTTAAAGAACAAACATGCAACCACATTCCAGAACAGGGGGAACAAGAAAGTGCTTTTATGAGTGGCAAACTTATGTTGCTTGTTACACTTCTGCTGATACTACTAGCAGGAAACAGTGTATTCCTCAATTCGAAGATTTCGATGAATGTTTGCACGGTATTAAGGAAAGAGAAAAAGCAAGATTGTTGATGCAACAATTGAAACAGAACGAACAAACAAAGAGTGGTGTCACTGCTGCTGAATTATACAAGAACTCAGGTCGTGTCTATCAAAGTTTGGACTTGGTTAACAAGGAATAATCATGGTTCTTATTTACTGTTCCTTTGAATAACCAGAGCTTTTTACTTTTATAGTCTGATCTTTTGAAGCTTTCTCCATATTTATTTCATCAATTTCGGTCCCAGTTTCATTTCAAAGACGAATTATTTTTCATCTTGATAGTTCAAAGAACTAGCCCATGTAAATTATATCTATTTTAGTCATATTTAACGAATAAACAAAGTTTTTTGTTGTTTTTTTATTATTATTATTATTGAAGGGATACTTTATTAAGCAAAGGACTATAGATCTCATTTAAGCATTGTATCATCTGGATTTCAAAGAACCTGAAGGTGTCACAATTGTTTCCCTTATAAAATCCTGTTTTTTTTTTTTGTCGGTATTGCCTTTAGTAGGTAGTTTGGGGGGTGGTGTCTATTGTGACTATCCCCCGACCTGCAAATGGTGTCGGAGATTCGAAAAATCTTCTGACCAACTCGATAGAATTGAATTTTTGATCTCTTGCCCGTCGCTTCGGGTTTAACTCTTTGATATTGTACTAAGTGGTGACTTGCTTCTCATCTGAAGAAGGTGGTGTGCGAAAAACAATAAAAATCCACAACAATTTATTTATTCCATCATCTTATTAGGAGGGATAAGGATGGAAATACATGAAGAACAGGCCCAGACTGCTCAAATAACAAGTAAGCAGATCCTTGAAGAGGCATTTGTGTCAAAGGATTCAAAATTTAAACGTCCTCAACAATCCATCCAAGACCTTGAAGAATTACGATCGTTTCAACAAACCAAACGAAAAGAATATGAACAACAACTAAACAAGAATAGATTAAACTATGGTCAATGGCTACGTTATGCTAGGTGGGAAATTGAACACAATCATGATTACCCAAGGGCAAGATCAATAATGGAACGTGCATTAGATGTTAATGTTCAGCACATACCATTTTGGATCCAATATATTCAAATGGAATTATCAGGCAAAAACATAAACCATGCGAGAAATCTATTAGAGAGGGCGATTAATATCCTTCCTCGTATCAGCAAATTATGGTTTTTCTATGTTCAAACAGAAGAATCTTTGAGGAATTATCACATGGTAAGGAATGTGTTTGAAAGATGGCTAACTTGGCATCCTGAACCTAGCGCATGGGATGCATACATTGGATTTGAAACTAGATATGAAGAAGAAAAGAATGTAAGAGAAATATTTATCAGATATGTGCAAGAGTTTCCATCAGGAGAAACTTGGTGGAAGTGGATTGAATATCAGTTGGAAAACTCACCAAAACAAGTAACCACCATAAGGGCGATATTTGAATCTGCAGTTGATAACTTACTTCCTAAGATCAAAGAGTATGATGATCTTGGTTTGGCTTCTATCGTTGCAAGATGGGCAGAGTGGGAAGTATCATGTGAAGAAGTTGACCGAGCTAGGGAGATTTATGACTTATTACTTGGTAAAAAAGAAACAAAGATTGATATACCTGCTAGTTTCCGTGATTCCATCTACAAGTATTTTAGTGAATTTGAGAAAAAAATTGGAACTAAGGGTTCTATTCAATCTAGTGTCACCTTAAAGAGAAGGGCAAAGTATGAGAATGACTTGAAGCAAGATCCCCAAGATTCCGATACATGGTGGGCATATTTGTCTATTCTTCAAAACAATTCGAAGGCTTCAGATGTGGCAGAAGCGTTTAAGAATGCTGTATCTCATTCTCCAAAAGATAAAGCAAAGACTATCAGATGGAGGAGGTATATAATGATATGGATAAGGTATGCCTTATGGGAGGAAATAGATAATAATAATATAGATGCAGCCCGAACCATTTGGAATGACTGTCTAAAGATAATACCGCATAAGTTATTTACTTTTGGAAAAGTGTGGATATCCTATGCTGAATTTGAATTGAGAAATAATGCAAATGAAGGTCTTTCAAAGGCTCGTAAAATACTTGGACGCTCCATTGGCCAATCAAGTAGTAATGGACCTAAATCAAATATCTTAAAATACTATATTGGCTTGGAGAAGAGATTTGGGGAATGGGACAGAGTCCGTCAACTTTTTGAGAAGTGGGTAGAACTTGCGTTGACCAGTAGTGGCAATGTTCTTCGTATCATAACGCAGTACGTGGAGTTTGAACAATCATTAGAAGAATATGATCGTTGCGAAGCAATACTAGAGTTAGCCTTGAGCCTATCTCGAAACGAAGTGACTGCCAAATCATTTGAACCTCTTGAAGACTTTTTTGAAACCTGTGTGGAGTTCTTTAAAGACGAAATGAAATATGACAGCATCAGAGATATGTATAGAGACTTGTTGGATCATTCGCCAACTGCGTCAAACTGGATTTCATTTGCCTTGTTTGAATCAACTATCCCTTCCAAATCACAACTTGAGAAATACTTGAACAATGAAGCAGATGAGTTTGAGCTTGCAATTGAGCAAGAGCAGATTGAAAACACGAGGAAGTTATTCGAAGAAGCAGAACAGTATTTCAAAGACAACAAAGCCAAAGAAGATCGCGTGGCTATCTTAGACGCGTGGAAAGAATATGAAGAAGTTTATGGAACATCTGACACTGTTGGCAAGATTGTAAAGAAGGTGCCAATGGTGGTCAAAAAGAGACGCAATGTTGGTGGGGTTGAAGAAGAGTACATGGATTATGTGTTTCCTGAAGATGAAACTAAAGAAGCTGCTCCAATTGCATTCAACAAATTTTTGGCAAATGCAAAGAAATGGGCACAATCCAAGGGGTAGCATCTGATTTGGATAGACTGTATCACGTTTGTAGTATTTGTGTATATTAATAGAAGAATACTGCATGCAGGCTGGGGGGGATAGGTTGAAGAAATATATGACAACTTTGTAATATTGAACTCGGTTTTTTAATAACCACCTCTCAAAGTTAAAACCAAATGTAAAGAAGCACCAGCCAGGATACCAGATTCTTGGACAGTTTTATCATCGTCTAGTTGGGAACCATTGAAAATCAAACGTTGTTGAGCTGGGGATATACCTTCTTTTTCTTCCATCATTTCCTTAATTCTGATGATCTTGTCAGTTGGTTCGATATCGACTAAGATATCTCTACCTGTCAATGTCTTTACTTTAACTTGCATTGTTGTTGATGTGGTACAAACAAAGAATGTGGAGGGTGAAATATAAGAATGGTTGTTGTTTTTTGTTTTTTGTTTTCTGTTTTTGCCCGTTACCTCTTCAGCCACCACACCAACGATCATCATTTTTGTTTCACCAGAGAACAACTTTTTTTTGTATTTTTTTTTTTATTTTGCAGTATGGGACGAAGAAAAACCCCATATAACAAGAGAATTAATGATACCGACGCCCATAATCAAGAATATAGACTATGACAAAGTATATGAGCCAGCTGAGGACTCGTTTCTTCTTCTCGACTGTTTTGAACAAGAAATAGATTTTATACAAAATAGGTTTAGCCAGATGATCCCTTTAGTGACTGAAATTGGTACAGGGTCAGGGATAGTTACCACATTTGTCATGAAGAATGTGATTCCAAATTCGATTTTTTTAACCACCGACATTAATCCACACGCGTGTCAAACAGTATTAGAAACAGTTAAAGCAAATATAGAAAAGGAATTGAATTTAGTAGATTCTACTCAAATGGATTTAACTTCAGCGATCAAACAAAAACAAGTCGATTTACTCATCTTCAATCCTCCCTATGTCCCAGCTTCGGAATTGCCAGATATTCCGCAAGATGAGAAGGACCCCGCCTGGCTTGATTTAGCGTTATTAGGAGGGGAGGATGGAATGGTGACTACTTGGAGAGTGTTGAACGATTTAGATAATATCCTTTCCCAACCAAATGGTGTGGCATATATCTTATTCTGTGCCCGAAATAAGCCGGATTATGTTGCTGATGTAATGAGATCCAAAGGCTGGCAAGTGGATTCTGTAATAAATAGAAAAGCTGGTTGGGAGGTTTTGAGTATCTTGAGATTCATCAAGGCTTGAATTTTCACCCGAATATAAAAAGATGTAGATTAAGTTTGTATAATAAAATGAGCAATGGTAAATTAAAAAAAAAAAAAAATTAAAAAAAAAAAAAAAGTTTAATTAAAATTCCAAGTTTGTATGTACTCATCCCCATTAGTTAAGTAACAAGGATGACGCCTATTGAATTAGAAAACCATACTGCTAACTCCGTTCCAGGACGATCCCGTGGTGATGGAGATAGTGGGACTCGTTGGTCAGGAGAATCAAGTAGATATAGAGAAATTGGTGGACATAAGTTGGACACAATTATAACTGGTCATTTAACACAGGAACAGCTTGATGCATATCAACGATTCTTTCGTATTGAGGAAATATCACAGTTTTTACGTATATCACATCAGCAGCATAGGCCAATCACTGAGTATCTTCCATCATACAAGTTGGATTCAAGTGTGAAATATCGAAGAGATCCATCCCCACCTCCAAAATATGATCATGCAGGGAATAGAACAAATACAAGGGACCAGAGAATTAAAGACAGTCTCGAAAAGGAGAGACATTCATTAGTCGAGATAGCAGCAAGTAGTATCAAAAGCTATATGCCACCTTCTGATTATCGTAAACCAACAAAAACTTTTGAAAAGTTGTACATTCCTGTTAAAGATTACCCTGAAATTAATTTCGTTGGGTTTTTAATAGGTCCAAGAGGTAGAACCTTGAAAAGGTTACAAGATGAAAGTGGAGCTAGATTGCAAATTCGTGGGAAAGGATCGGTTAAGGAAGGTAAATCAACCCTAGCTATTGATGATAAGTCTTCACAGTCTGCTGATTCTACTGAGGACGATTTACATGTTTTGATCACTTCAGACTCCCAGCAGAAAATAGCCAAGGCAGTAAAGTTAGCCAATGAAGTGATAGAGAAATTGGTGTTTTCTCCAGAAGGACAGAATGAGCTCAAACGAGAGCAATTGAAAGAACTTGCGGTTCTAAATGGTACCTTGAGAGAAACCAAACCATTTGATCCTGAAGCATATCAAAAGAGGCAAAGAAAACAGATGGACTTTGCCCAGGTTGTATGTAGGATATGTGGAAACGCAGGCCATTTTGCCAGAGATTGTAAACTCAATTCTGGATATGGAAGAAGAGATATTAAGCGCCAATTTGATACTTATGAACCAGTGACTGCAAACCCAGAACCAAAAGGCGAGGATTTGCCTCCTTGGAAAAGAACTAGACCAGAACCACAATTGCCTCCTTGGCAGGCTGCTCCACAACAACATTCATACCCTCCTCATCCTCCTCCTCCTCCATCGGGCATCCAAGCAGGCCATACTGTAAGCTCAAATACCTACCCTCCACCGCCTTCCAACCATGCTGCTCCTGCGCCTCCACCTGGTAATGGCTCTTATCCTCCACCTCCACCTCCGGGACTTACAAAATCCAAACCTCCTCCTCCGGGACTTACAAAAGCCAAACCTCCTCCTCCACCTCCTGGTTCTAGGCTGAACCCGCCACCCCCTCCCGCTTCTGCTAAACCACCACCTCCTCCTCCTCCACCACCTCCTCCTTCAGCGTAATTTTGCATTCGGTACGGAAAGAGAATGGCGATGTTTGTCGCAATATATAGTTTATCAGTATTTTTTTTTTCTTATATTTGTATAATTTAGACGAATAGACTAGTTTTTACAAAGTACCTTTTTACCTGATTCTATATCTTTATAGGAATAGTGACTTTTTATAAGATAACAAGCACTATTGTGGATATTTCTGTATGTAAACTTTGTACTAGTTTTTCAATGTGTGGTGTACCCTTTTTGCTGAAATAAATTTTACGTTCAAAATTTGTAGAATTGTTGCAAAAAAAAAAAAAACAACCCTCCCCCTCAAAATTGGAGCTTATTAACCACGATTTAAAACCACTTGTTGACAATTCGACATGTAAGAGTATATATACTCACCCAATAAAAACACATTCAAGACATATATAAGTGAATTATCCTTACAATACTTCATATACAACTTTCTCGCAATTTCAATGGTCACGTGAATAGCGTGTGCTTCTGGAGGAGACAAATTATGATCCATTATTTTTGAATGAAAATCGCTCGTATGGCGCAGTGGTAGCGCAGCAGATTGCAAATCTGTTGGTCCTTAGTTCGATCCTGAGTGCGAGCTGATTTGAATGGTTTTTTTTTTCTATTTTTTTTTTTGCAACTTTTTCTGATTTGATTTGTTTCCATCATCCCAAAACTTATATAAGCTTTACTTTTGTCCTATTTTATATTAATTATTTATTAAAGAAAGTTACAGATGGTTCTATATACGAGGTTATTTCAAACATGTTTCTGACTTATTCAACCCCACAGTACTTGGATTTTTGCCTTAATGCTGCTCCATACTTGTAGAACAAGAAAGGAACTGGGATTAAAACCACGGCAACGCAACCAATTAACGTAGAAGCCCATTTTATCTTCATATTAACAAACATTTGTTTGGAGAACAATGGGAAGGCAGCACCAAATGAAGATCTTAAGAATGTGTTACCAGCAATTGCGGAAGCGGCAAAGACAAAATAACAGTCAATAATGTAAACAAGACATGGCAAAAATATAGTAATCAAACCAATCCCAATGGGAACCGCGCCTAATGTTGGTACTATCCAGTGAACCTTGGGACCAAACCCCCCTGCCCAGCCTAGCCAAAATATACCAATGGCGAATGAAATTGAACCTACCATGATTGGAAGTAAAGCGGCTTCCGGTGGTAATGCCTGATGAGTTTTTTCAGCAATTCTGTTGTTTCTCAATTCAAAGCAGAAGCAAATAACACCTCCTAATAAACTTCCTATAAACATGGCAATATAAGGAAGTTCACCGACCCCTTCTGACCAACCATATGTGCCTGAGAATATTAATGGGATGGCTGTTAAAAACATATACAACAACCCATATACAAATGCATTATAAAGGGAAATTAAAAATAAAATTGGTTCAGTGAACAACATCTTGATTGGTCTTGAAACTTGGTTCGTAACAATTTCCAGAATAGATAACTTGACTTCTTCATGTGGGGCATAAATTCCCCAAATTCCAGTTCTTCTTCTCAAGTCTTCCGCTTTGTCAATCAAGATCACGTCAGCAAATGTTTCTTTGATGAACAAACATAAAATCAAACCCAAGGAACCAACAAGGGCAATGAAATAACCGGTCCATCTCCAACCCAAATTTTCATTCTTCACTGTGAATCCTCCCATGATAGGAGCAATCATTGGACCACCAAACAAAGCCATTGCGAATATTGCAAGTGCCCTGGGTCTAACCTTTTCATTAAATAAATCTGCAAAAATAGCAGGAACGATAACCATGGAAGCAGCACCAACAAGACCGGCGAAAAATCTGCATATGAGAATTGTTTGAATATCTTGGGCAGTTGCAACCGCAAATGAAAAGCACACAAAACCAAAATTTGAAACAATTAGAGGGATCTTTCTTCCATAAATTTCTGATAATGGACCCCAAAAAATTGGACCCGAGGCAAACCCAAAGACAAACAAGGATGT
The DNA here is from genome assembly GCA_030582855.1 of Hemisphaericaspora lyxosophila. Classification (NCBI taxonomy): domain Eukaryota; kingdom Fungi; phylum Ascomycota; class Pichiomycetes; order Serinales; family Debaryomycetaceae; genus Hemisphaericaspora; species Hemisphaericaspora lyxosophila. The sequence goes on from JAJMHC010000007.1 coordinate 66,902, forward strand.
AGCTAAAGCGGCTGGAGTCCACCCAATATGATAAATTTCCATTAATGAAGGTTGAGCAGCAGCAAACATAGCAGAACCAAATGCAACCGATAATGATGAGATGCAACATGAAAATAAGATATAAAGCTTGATTTTCAATGACCAATTAAATGGATGGGTTGGGTCATCTGGCCCGTCAAACAGCACTTCATATGGACTTCTCTCTGGTAAAAGGGGAGGATAATCTTTTCCAAAACCCATTCTTGGCATTTCAGATGATAAATTAGAGGCACGTCTCATCAAAGCCTGGGCCCCAGTAATTCTTCTACTGTTTACTCTGGAACTTACTCTGCTTATGGAACGCATTTCAGGTGGAGAAGGTTCATCAAACTCTCCCTCTATATTCTCTTTGTAGTGTAAAATTTCAGGATGATGCATAGTGGGGTCTGTCTCTAGTCTTTCAATTGATGAACCCGATATGGAATTCCTTGATGAACAATCTTCTGATTCCATAGTGTAGTAATGATAATAATTGTGAATTTATTAAGATTAATTAAAAAGTAATGTGGTAGTAGTATATTAACTAAAGTTATGTTTTTTAGTGATAATGATGGATATTCAAATTCTTTTAAAAATTTCATGACTGTCGTGATGGTTTTTATACTTTCCCTGGGAGGGAATTTCCAGAAATGATGATGTATCAGGTTATAATAAATAACCGAGAAATAATAATTTCGCAAATAATAATTTCGCAAATAATAATTCCGGGGATAAATTATTAGTCAGTCATAAAATTTTTTTTTTCACATGCGCTTCTTCTTACCATTCTACCAGAACCCATTACAATGAGGGTACACTAAAGCGAGATGCCATCACAGTTAATCCGATAGATGAGATGACATCAGAACATGGACGTCAACATATTTTCTTTTGTCTTTGAGATGTATTTTCTGTGTTTCAATTAACTATTGCTACCAGATGAATTGGGGGGGGGGGGAACTGCCAGAATGATTCATACTAAAGATATTTCAAAGCTTAATTACGACAAATTCTTGGGTCAAGTCCCCCCATATAACTATAAGGGGTAGTGGTAGGTACTCATATTGACTCCAGCAAGAAATGAGAGTTTTCCAAGTGAAGGAGACTTTGCTAGATTTTTCATTTTGTATATATTTCGCAACCTCGGAACAAGAGGAATATTTAGGGCTGACCCACGGAAAAACTATTAAAAAATATTAGTTGCCAATAATAAAATAAACATTCGACCGGATTTAAACAGCCACCACCAGCGGGTTTATCTTCTCACATCTTAGTGATAACAATAGTGGCTTATATCGTTGTTGTCACGTCGCTTTTTTTTTTTTTGTTTCTGGCTGCGTTTGAATAAGTCTTAATTCTAAATACCGCATTGTCAAGAGAATATCACGTCACCACCCTTTTCTAAGCTGCATATACGGAAAGTGCCACTATGAGAATCAGAATTGGTATGTATGATCAACTCGTCTATAGTATCCCGCGTGAGAAAACAATTCGCCTAGTAATTATGTATTGCGACTTTGCCACTCGTTTCAATAACGGGGCCATGCTCTAGGGTGACTGAGACAAGCATGCGTTTTTTTTTTATTTTTTATTGTATAGGGTCTACGTCTTGACTGACTTAGTTCTATTAATGGCTTATTTTTGCATCCAGTAGACAACTAAACTATGTTCATAAGAAACTGAAATAACACAGAGGAAATGGATCTGGGTATGCTGTGTTAACATCCACTGGTCAAACCGTTAATCTTGGTTTTCACAGTTCGGGGGAGGGGGGTTTATGTAAATTTGTTGTTATTTCCCATTACACCTTTACCTAACAAAAATCTACTTTTTATTGGGTTAGATCAATGGAGATTGACTTTGGAGACACACCATGGAGAATTACACTATTATTTCAACCCTTATAATACGCATAAAGTATACAGAAAAACACACATAAAGTATACAGAAAAACTTACATTGACTGGGTATTCCTTAAAACAGAAGTTTTCAAGCCTCACTTCGGTAGCTTTCTTCAAGCTTCACTTCAGCAGCTTTCTTCAAGCTTCACTTCAGCAGCTTTCTTCATACCTTACTAGGTCGAAATTTCTTCCGCATTTTGTAAAAAGGGAAAAAAAAAAACTTTGAACAGAACAGAATACTTTACTCCAACATCTCCACAAACCAACAAACATGGATATATCCGATGGGTTTATACCCATTGTTGCTGTTTTCTATGCCGTATTTCATCCAACGGAGGGGACAAAAATAGTACACCAAGTGCCTGAGAATTCCATTATAACATCACACAAGGTGAACCTTCATAAAACTAAGATAAAAAATTCATCTCGACTTTCAATGGCTTCATCCGAATCATCAGATTCAAAAGGAAATCATCATAGTTATCTCAATGATAGGAATGATGAGGATATAGAAGGGTTGTTTAATTTTGACACTGTTAAAAACTATGTTATACCCAAGCCCCACTTGTGTAATCGATTGATAACTTTTAAAATAAAGAGATATAAAGTAATTGGGTATCCCGTCAACATGGAAAACGAACGATATTCTAGGAATTCATTCAGTTTTAACTTTTGTTTTGTGTTCCCTTATGATATGGGAGATATCTCGCCCTATGAACCAGCAATCAAGCGAATGGGACAAATGTTTCAAGTCTTGGAAGAACAAAATTTCATTTTGAGTAAGCTCGACAAGGACAATTCGTTTTTTAAGAAAGCAAGCACGGCCATGACAGCGAAAGATAGCTCAATGTCGTCAATCGCTAATATAAACTTTGGCATCGATTTGGAATCATATACCACTACAGCCAATTCTTCACGGGCTAGTAATGATGCCACTATAAATGCCCCAGGCCATTCTAAAACCAAACAAATCTCACTTTCATCTATTGAATCATTGATTAATCAAATATTCCAAGATTTGAATAATTATTCAGAATGCTGTATTCCTTTAGACAGTTCCAACTCGGTGGATATCAAGTTGTTCCCAATCTTACCTCCTCCAATAAACATCAAAGCATTTCAAGTCCCCATCGCGTCAGTTAAATTGAATTCATTAGTGGATGTGAACTGGGATCCCACGATGGTGAAAATTTTGCCTTATATTAATGGATTGAATTCAGTAAAACGAATTAGTGAATTAGCAGATGCAAACTATTTATTGACAAAGCAATGTATTCAACATTTAATGCATTACAAATGTATAGAAATCATAGATATTTTCCAATTCAACAATGTTTATGCACCCACTAATCACATTGGGGAATTTTTAAAGTTTAATGGGAAAATGGCAGAACAATGTCAAGCATATGTCATCACCACTGAGTCAAATTTAGAACAGCTGTCCTATTTCCCAACAACTGCATCATTCAGCTCTTCTCCATCACATACCGTCATGAGCAATTCCCCCCATTCCACTGGACAATTTGAACCAAGTATACTGCCACTGTATAATAAGCCGTCCTTTTTCAAGTCACCTCATACAGTAGGGAATTCACCTACTTCTGGAGTAACAGTTAAGGCACCCACAAAGACCAACTTATTTTACTTATATAGATCACTCAATCAAGGTCAAACAGTCAAAGAATGGTACATTCAGCATCGTAAGCTCTTGAATAATATTGATATCAGAAGATTTATAAACTTTGGAGTACTAAGGGGGATCATTTATCGAGTTTATTCATACCCGTTGTTGAATTCCATGACTCGAGTAATAGAGAGTGAAGATATGGAACAATATGATCATTTTGTTAACAGATATAGAAGAAGTAGTAAATCGACCAAGACAGTCAAAATGGAAGGCAATGAAAAACTATTAAAGACAAAAGTTCATGAACTGGTGTTGAAAACCGATAAAAATCGCAAAGTGAGCTTCTCCACCATTTCGAGAAAAATGAGTCAACCAGCTAAGGCATTTTCTCCTAATGAGATTATATTGGAAAATAGTAGTGAAGATGATGATATCGAGGAGGAAGGTGAGGAAGGTGAGGAAGAAGAGGAAGAAGAGGATGGAGAAGGACTACATTCACCGCGTCCATTCGTGGGAGAGCATATGATTTCACTGAGGAGACGAACCTCTAGACAGTCATCACCCTCAGCAACAAGATACAAATTCAGCGAGTTACTTACGCGTGCCGATTCTGATGTGTTTGAGACATCGGATGAAGAAAGCGACTTGGATTCAGATGAAAGAGAAGAAGAAAGAGATATGTTATTCTTAATCAAGATGCTAAAGGGATATCAACACTTTGACTCCATAAGCACCGAATTGCAGAAATCAAGATTTGAAGTTGAAAAGATGATTGAAAAATTGGGATCTTATAACATTGTTAATAGTTGATACGGAATCCGGGTAACCCACCAATTCCTCCTCTCCTCCTCCCTCCTGCCTCCCCCCAATCCGGAGAGATTTGCAAGTTATAAAAGTACAAAAATGAGATCCGCGAAAAAACTGCAATTTTTTTTTTACACTTTTTTTTTTTTTTTACACATTCGATTTGTTTGTTTACATTTTTTTGGTTGTTTTGGTTTTCTAATTTTCTCTTTATACAACTTTTTCTTTCTACCAAAGTATTATCAATTGATCAAATTAATATTATATAAAGATGTCTGGAAAAGGAAAAGTTCATGGAGGTAAAGGTAAATCCTCAGAAATTGCAAGATCTTCAACTTCTCACTCAGCAAGAGCAGGTTTACAATTCCCAGTTGGTAGAGTTAAGAGATACTTGAAGAGAAATGTTCAAAACAAAGTTAGAGTTGGTTCAAAGGCCGCCATTTATTTAACTGCCGTGTTAGAATATTTAACTGCCGAAGTTCTAGAATTAGCTGGTAATGCCGCTAAAGATTTAAAGGTAAAGAGAATCACCCCAAGACATTTACAATTGGCTATTAGAGGTGATGAAGAATTAGATAACTTAATTAAGGCCACCATTGCATATGGTGGTGTCTTACCTCACATTAATAAGGCATTGTTGTTAAAAGTGGAAAAGAAGAAGCAAAAATAAGTGATTTAGATTGCTCATTTAAGTAATTTGAATTTGGGCGGGGGGGGGGGGAGGTAAATTATTGAATGAAAGATTTTATTTCTTCAAATTCATTTAGGAGTTTCAATTGACTTGGTTATATGCAATTGCCCATCATTAAAAACAGATTCTTCAAGTTCTAATTGTATTATATATGTGTGTTTAGTTCAGTTTCATTATCTTTTTTTAAGACTGTTCATTATTTTTTTTTTTTTTTACTTTGTATTTGCCTTTATAATTTTTTTTATATCCTTTTGACGTTAAATATAAAACGAAATGCTTTTATTATGAAATGGTTTATGTACAGGTTTGACAGCTATAAGTCATGGAAGCCTGGTATCTCTACTCAGTAGGAACGGCTGTAGTTCTTGTTATTGTAGGTTGGGGATTTGATGGGGAAGCATTTAGAGTGTCGACGGTCTCACTTTTGCTTATTTCGGGAGTTTTATTTTTAGGCGGTTCAATCTTAACGTATTTGGGTTTGTATCCGTCTGGGATTGTATAATCATCTAATTTCACATTGATATCTCCCAATTTACTCTTGATGTATTCAATTTCATGTTGTAGTACTGAAATATCATCAGCTAATGATTCTCGAGCAGTGCTTGCCTTCTTTCTACTTCTATAACTTTCGAAAAGAATCAATGAACCAGCAACCCCGAATATGAAAAATTCCGAAATGAAAGTTGCCCCTTGTTCAATGGCTTTGGTATCATTTAACGGTCTAATTTTAATCCTTTTCTCTCCCAATAGAGACATTCTTAGTTTTGTCTCATTGGTATGAAGTGACTGGGCCATTCTGATACATAAGTTTCCGAAAGTTTCATGTTCCTTGGCTTGGCGTTTAATAGCATTTGCCATTGGTTTGGCAAGTGTTTTCACCAATAATGTTGTTAATTTTAATGCAATAGAACTCATACTAGATATAGTGTGTATGTGACTAAAGATATATCTATCTATTTATGCAAAAGGCGGGGGGGGCGAGTTTGGAGGTAGGGTAAAGGGTATTTGCTTTGGGTTGGTATCTCAGCACTGTTCTAAAACGAATGATAGGTTGCCGAGTGTCTAATTCCTGTTGTTCTAGTTCGAGTAAGACAAAAAAAAAGTTGTGGAAATATGGTGGTATATTCCAATTCTATTCTTCTCCCTTCAATAATGGTAAATTCGGGGTCTATTCCTGATTATAGTAGATTAAAAGTACTGTATAACGCCTCATCCTAAAATTTCACACCGGTTCGGGAGGCAAAATCCTCCGCCTATTTTTTTTTTTTTTTTGCTCTCTCTTCAATCTTACATCCAAAATCGGAAAAAATTGCAGTTGGGTTGTCTGGACAAGTAATATATTACTGTTGGTGCGCCAATTTTGCACAGTTACAACATTCTATGTACAAATAGATGGATTATGGGTATTAGGAAATAGACCCGATAGCTTATTAAATTTATCACAGATTCTGTCATTGATGATACCGATTTTCACAGAAGATTGATTTGCATCACAATTCTCTATTGAGTCGTTTGACTTTCGTTTTACTGATAGACATCTTATCCAAGTAATGGCGGACTGGTGTTTGTGTATTCTGTACACGTCTAGAGTATGTTATCATTCAATCTGTCTTAAACTTCTTTGCTAAAAACAAGTCCAGCAGCCTTAGGTGCTGCCTCTCCAATTTGAATATCATTTTGTAGTCTACGATGATTGGCCACTATCAGCCAGAAATTAATAATTTAGGGAAATATACTTTATTTACAAGTATTTATAAGGACAATCCTGGTAATGGAACAAGCCAATATTTGTGGGGTTAACATATAATAAACTTCTAATATCAGTGTGATGAATATGCTCTGTCTTTATAGCATTCATTGCCTTGCGTGTCCTTTAATATAGATATAAACTGAAGCAAGTTTGAAAATTATCGATATAATCAATATCAATATATAGCATGGGTTTCAGCCTATTTATTCTATTAAAAATTTTTGTTTAATACCATGGAGAAAGGTTTACTTGTTTCACAATTCCTTTGGTTGCAAAAAAGATATCAAAGCAAAAAAATGTGAAATATTTACTAAATTACTCAGAGCACATCAAAATAATAATACGGGCAAGAATACCCAAATTTTCAAGTGAAACAATTCAAAAAAAAAAAGTTGAGGCCAGATATATATAAAAAAAAAAGCTCATGTAGAACACTTGACCTTACCTAACTAGCAAAACCATCTTGCTTAACAGTTCCATAGTCAAAGAAATTTAGATAAATCACGTGATGAAAATTAGCTAACTGGCACTTAAAACGATAATTTAATCTTTATCTAGTATCCGATATAGTGTAACGGCTAGCACGGTTCGCTTTCACCGAGCAAACCCGGGTTCGACTCCCGGTATCGGAATACATCTTTTTTTTGTTGCTAAATCCATATACCTTTTCTGTATACTAAATTGAGACCTGAATGGAACAGAGAGTAGAATTCAATTAAGTTTTTTTTTTTTTATATATAAAACCATTAGGTTGTAAAAAAAAAAAAATGGGTATCCCGGCAAAAAAAAAAAAGGAGTTGCCCATAAAATGCGCCCTTATGCAGAATCTACTTAAAACTGAAAGTCTTGTCCCTTTCTCTTGTTGCATTTGATTTGTCTCGATAGAGGGAGAGAGGGAGGGAGAGGGAGACCAGAAGAGACCAGAAGAGACCAGAAGAGACCAGAAGAGAGCAGTAAATGAATGGAGATAGTTCCGAATAGTGGGAGGTTACCTGTGAGGTATTTCATTTCATCCGTATAAGCGAAAGAATCTTATAAAAATATCTTATCTAAAGTCTAAATTGGCCCATGTAATGTTTGCTTCGTATAATTAAATAAGAAATCTCTTTTTGCCAGCCAATCAAAGCCGAGCTTCGGAGTTTTTGTTTTCTTTGTTGCACAAAACAAAAAAGAATCACTTGATTTTTTATTCGACCCCACAAACAAATAAACCACTTTATGGTTACGGCTTACATACAGGAACTCATATAAAACCCCCCCAATAGATATAAATTGCTTGGGATTTTTCCACCGTCCACTATTTTTGTTTTCTCTGCCCAAGTTCCCTCTCTTGTTCACGAACAGCTGAATACACCATCCAACCATGACTCAATATTATACCTTTGAGAATGAGGCCAAAATGCCCAAGTTGCCAGTACCTCTGTTAATCTCAACTACCCAACAATTATTGACTGCTTTAAAGCCTTTGTTATCTACCGAGGATTATGATATTTTGATTGATGAGTCCACTGAATTTGTTAATAATGAATTGATCAATTTGGTTCAACAACATTTGATTGCTTTAAACGAGAATGAAAACCAAAACTGCTATTTAAATGTCGTCAACAATGAAATCACTCCTGCTGTTTATGGTGAATTGAAAGGTGATATTTTACCAAGAAACCCATATCTTATTTTAGAAGAAGACCCTTATTCTAAAACTCTTAATCCACCCAATCAAGCTCAAAGATCGGCTAATTTAATTAATTCAACTTTGAAGTTCATTGTTAGTCTTAGAAACGAAACCTTGAAGCCAGATATTACTCCTAAGAATGGTAATCCTTTAACCATGTCTTGTTATAGGAGTTTGTTTGGTACTACCAGAGTTCCTGGTGCAGTTGATGAACATTCTTCCCAAGTGGCAATGCAGAAATATGCGCATATTAATGATTCAAGACACATTTTAGTTATTTGTAATAATCAATACTATACTATTGAGGTTTTAACTGAATTTACCGAGGAAATATATGCTGAAAGTAAAACTAAACATCAAATTTGGTTTAATGATCTTGAGTTATCTATTCTTTTGCAAGCCATTATTGATGAGGCATCTAAGGTTGGTCACATTGAATCAATTAATAATTCGATTGGTTCAATTACCACTCAATCTTTAAAGCATTGGAAAGCTGCTAGGTTAGAATTGGCATCTTCGAACACTGAAAACTTGAAGAGAATCGACGATGCTTTATTTGTTGTTATCTTGGATTCCAATTCACCAATTACTGATCAAGAAAAGACCCAAGTTATTTCTCATGGTAGCTCGACATTATCAGAAGATAATGTCCAAATTGGTACTTGTACTTCAAGATGGTATGATAAATTGCAATTAATTGTTACTAAAAATTCAGTTGCTGGTGTTGTTTGGGAATCAATGATTATGGATTCAACAGCCATCTTAAGATTCATTAGTGACATTTATACTGATTCAGTCTTAAAATTGGCAAAAAATATCAATGGCTCAGAATACACTTTATTTGATAATAAAGTCAGCTTTGTTTCATCTTCATCTGCCTCAAAACCAATGCACGTCAAGATCACTTTCAACAAAACTAATGAATTTCAAAATTTTATTCATCTTTCTGAAACTAGGTTAGCTGATTTGATTAATCAACACGAATACAAAACTTTGAATATCAAATTAGATTCCAATTTAGTGAAGAAGTTTAATCTTTCTGTTGATTCAATTTTACAAATTTGTTTCCAAATTACTAACTATTCGTTATATGGAAGAATGGTCAACACTTTAGAACCAATTACTACCAGAAAGTTTAAAGATGCTAGAACCGAATTAATTCCCATTCAAAATGATTATATTTCGAATTTGGTTAAATTATATATTACTTCAGCTTCCCCTCTGGAAAAATTTGAAGCATTTAGTAGATGTTGTCAAGATCATGCGAAACAATATCATGATGCAATGATTGGTAAGGGTTTTGAAAGACATTTGATGTCGATTATACAAGTTATTAAACACCCGGCAACCGCTAAACGTATTAATGAAATCAACACTCACTTACCACCAATCCCAGATTTAACTAAGCATGCGATGTATGTTCCTTTATTATTAGATCCAACAATTGAAAAATTACTGAATCCTGAATTATTAATTTCAAATTGTGGGAATCCAGCCTTGTTATTGTTTGGTATCCCTCCTGCTATTGATCAAGGTTTTGGTATTGGTTATATTATCCATAGTGATAAAGTCATCATCACTATCTGTTCGATGCACAGGCAAACCGATAGGTTCTTGGATACTTTCAGTCGTGTTATCCATGACCTTAAGACTAATCTTAAACATAAATCAAACTTATTATTATCCATTAGTGATTCTCAACAACGTACTATGGAGATTAAGAAGTTAAGAATTGAACAAGAATTGAAGAATATCGAGACTGATGAGGTATCAAAGAGACATCCAATTCCATTGACCCTCGGAGACGAATCTCTTCCATTTGATACCATCAATTTAGAATCACTCCCCATGATCCATTCCAATTCTTCTGAAGTAAAGAATGAAGAATCTGAAGAAGAGGATAAAGAAAATGAAGACTTTGAATTAATGGGTGGATATGGATATTTCGCATATGGCCAATTAGATTTAAGATCCGATGAAATTTCTAGAAATGAAAGTTATATCAACTCAAGAAATGAATCACACACTGGGTCAAGATCTCATTCACACACTGGGTCAAGGACTCATTCACACGCTGGCTCAAGATCTCACTCAAGACACCATTCTGGCACCAATTTAGTTAAGATGGCTGCATTGGCAAGTCAACATGAGTATGATGTTAGAGAGAAACAGAATTTGAGTAATAACATTCGTGATAAGATCTCAAAGAGTGAAGATTCTTTGCCAAAATTAGATGCCAGTTTGAAGAAATTATCTATGACTCAAGCTGCCGAAGAAGCAAAACAGGGTAATGGAGGTGATATGATTCCAGGGGATGTTGCAGATAAAAGTGCAACAGCTGAGGCAAAGCAAACTGAAAAACCTAGAAGAAAGGCTTCAGTTGGTAGAAAATTAGATATTTCCAAGCATATTTAGTTTGCTGATTGACTAATTTTTTTCCATGTATTTATTTATTTATTTATTTATTTGTTTGTTTGTTTGTTTGTTTGTTTATTTGTTTATTTACTTATATATAAGATACTTTCTATGACTGTTAAAAGAACATTATGCTTGCTTTGAAATTCTTACTTTGTCCTTTGGTTGCAAAAATGTTCCAAAAGAGAAGATGCGTGTACTGTAACCAAAATGTATTTCGGTTCCGACCAAAGGTTGTAAAAACAAAAAAAAAAAAATCTTTCAGAGGTGGACTAAGGAGAGACCAATAAGTAAGCAATATTCCAATATGGTAATGAGGTTCCCAAGCGCTGGGATCGCACCATTATCCAAAACCTTCATCAGAATTCGAGGCCAGGATGCAACCAAATTCTTGAATGGACTTATAACTTCTCGTTTACTCCCGAATATAGTCAAGAAGAAACAACATACAATCACTGATGCAGATTCTAAACATGCAGATCTTAGCGAGCTTGTGAATATCCAAACCAATTGGGGATTAATGCACGAAGACATATATGATCCAGAAAATAGAATCACTATTTCTCGTGATGGGATTAATTCCATGATTTTAAATTCCAAGGGGAGAGTCACCACTGATTGTTTCTTATATTCAGACCCATTTCACAACGTGGAAGGGGAGTTTGATGACGCAATTAAGACTCCAGATTTTTTGCTTGAAGTTGATGATCCTAGTTTAATGATGCTTTTGAAATTGCATAAATTAAGTGCCAAGATCAAAATCATTCATGAAAAATCATTATATTCATATTATTATTACAATGACTCAGTGGAGTTTGATGAAATGTTAGAATCTGTCCAACAGCAATATTTCAAAAGCATAGATCCGAGAACCGCGTTGCAGGATGCTAATTCGTTCATAAAGAATGAGATTATATTCAATAAGAACATTGCTAAAAATATAATTGGATTTGCATTTGATAATAGAATTCCTAATTTTGGAGTAAAGGTAGTCACCAATAAACCAATAACGACGGAATCACACAAGAATGATGATACTATACCCATACAAGAGGTCTTTTCAGAACAATTCAAATCAGACTTCGATATAACTGCAATCCCAGAAGAGTCAGTAATTCAAAGAAGATTTGAAAATGGTTTATTTGAAAGTAATGATGTACCTAAAGATGTTTCCTTATTACCTTTCGAGTGTAATTTGGACTATGTCAATGGATTATCATTAGAAAAAGGATGTTACATAGGACAAGAATTAACTATAAGAACCTTTAACAATGGTGTGATCAGGAAAAGAATTTTCCCAATCCAGTTCTTTGCATTAAGTGACGCGAACGTAACAAAGATTCAACAACAAGGCATAAGCTTGGATAGCACTGATTCTGTGATTCATGATTTGAAAAATTTAACATGCTCTACTCTTGGGAAATTAGAAATAACCCCATTGAACGAAGATACACCAGCACAGCAAGTACAGCAAGCACAGCAAGCACAGGAACAACAATCAGAAGGACAGAACCCATTTGAAAGTTCGCCATTTGGCTCACTGAAACCAGTTAGAAAGAGAAAAACAAGCATTGGGAAAATCATGGCAGTGCAAGATAATTTGGGATTCGCATTGTTTGGAATTTCAGATATTGAAAAATGCCAATTGTTTAAAATTGAGATACCATCCTTAGAAGGTGGAAATAAGTTTATTGGAGTGAAAGTAAACATCCCCGATTGGTGGCCCGAGTAATCCTTTTATAGATATTTATTTTGTATATATAGAGTAATGACAATGAGGTGTAAAAGTTTTGCAGTAAATCCAACCAAGATGGCAAAAAAAAAAAAAACTTTGTTCTCCATCAACCAAGCTCTTCATTGCTCCTCTCTTTCACCAAATCTCAACTAACCACAACAACAAATCATAGCCATGGCAGAAAACATAAACCCAGAAGAATACATGGCGGTAATTAATGCCGCAACCAATGCTGTAAAATCCAGAATTGAAGCAAATGAACAATTAAGTAACCCAAGAGTAATGATTATTTGTGGGTCAGGGCTTGGAGGTATTGCTGATGTTTTACTCCCAGAACCAAGAATCGAGATCCCATACCCTGAAATCCCTGGATTCAAGGAATCAACAGTCCCAGGTCATGCCGGCAAGTTGTTATTTGGATTGATTGGACCTAAAAAGGTTCCTGTTATGTGTATGTTAGGTAGGTTACATTTCTACGAAGGTTATACATTCCAAGAAACAACATTACCTGTAAGGTTGGCCAGCAAGTTAAATATTGAAACTGTTATAGTTACAAATGCAGCTGGAGGTATAAATTCAAGTTTCAAAGTTGGGGATCTAATGGTTATTTCTGATCATATTAATTTCCCAGGTTTAGCAGGATACCATCCTTTAAGGGGCCCAAATTTAGAAGAATTCGGAACTAGATTTCAACCCCTTTCCGATGCTTATGATTTTGAATTGAGAAAGTTGTTTTTCAATAAAGCCAGAAATGAATTGAAGTTAACGAGGGCAATTCACGAGGGTACTTATTTCTTTGTCGCCGGGCCAACATTTGAGACCAGGGCGGAAGTTAGAATGATTAGAATGATGGGTGGTGACGCAGTGGGGATGTCTACCGTGCCCGAAGTAATTGTTGCTCGTCATTGTAACATGAGAGTGATGGCATTATCTTTGATAACCAACGCTGCTGTTGATGAAGTTCCACCAAGTGCATTTGAAGAAAATGCAAAACCATTAGATGAAGGTATGGCCAGTCATGCAGAAGTTTTAGAATCTGCCGATGAAGCATCTAAAGACGTTCAAAAAATTATAGAAGCAGTTATTAACGAATTATAATACATTTTTAAATAAAAATACAGTGTTATTTAGTACTTCTATGTAATAACAATATTTTTCAACTACATAAATATACTTATTGATCCACTTCTCCTGCTGACTCCCATTTCCCTTGTAAGTTTTCTTTCCATAAGCTAACCTTATTATCACCTCCAGAAACTGCCAATATGTTTCCTGATAAAGACCAAGAACATCTCCAGCAAACATCTGGGAACTTTTCTTCAGTCAATAATTGTTTCTGCCATCTTCCATCTTTATCTTGTGTCCAAATTAAAACTGTACAATCCTGAGAAGCTGTGGCAATATACGATCTGACTAGAATAGAAGGAGACCACGTTACATCTCTAACCCAGTCAGTATGTCCTTCTAATCTTGCTTCTTCCACATAAGTATTGTTGACTGAATCATGCTTCCAAATCTTGGCTAAATTGTCAGAACCACAGGTAACAAATCTACGCTGTTGTTTTAAGGCTATAGGGTCTTTAGATTGTGAAGTGCTACTAATTGGAGCCCACGATGCCGAGTTGACCCCTATAGCATGAGCATCAAATATAACATGAGAAGTAGTTCCATCATCATTGAAATCTACCACCGAGACTTTCCCATCTGAGGAAGTACATAATAAGACGGCACCTAATTCGTGTGGAGCCCAAGTGACAGAGTTTACACTTGCTTTATGAGCATTATGTTCTGCAATTATTGACCAAGTCTGAGTTTCTGGAGTTTCTTTCCAAATCAATGCTTTACCATCATATGAACAACTTGCTAATATAGACCCAAACTTTGGATGAGCCCAAGATACTTGCCATACCGGTCCTTCATGGCCTGTCAATGTGGTTGTCAATTTGTAGTTCTCAGTTCCTTCAATTTCAAAGATCTTTATAGTTTTGTCTGAAGAACAGGTCGCCAATCTTTTTCCATAATAGTCCAAGACGGCATCATGAATCAAATCTTCATGGGCATTTCCAATTGTCACCATTTTTGAATAGTCTGTATGTGTGTATAATGTGCGATATGGAGGTAACCAATTGATTGTGGTAGCTGATGGTTAAAAATGTCTACAAGGTGATTGTTTGTTACTTCGAAAGGAATGAAACGTCGATTAGACTGAAAAAAAAAATCGTGTTATTAAGAATTTTTTTGCCAGGAAACGACCTTGCTAGCTTCTTGATTACCACCATCATTATAGAAGGCAACCATGGACAAGACATATGACGATTTGCTGGCAATATCGACATTAGTTCAGTCATTAACACAACAACTTACCGAGTCTTCTGACGATATAACGAAACTTGAAAGCATTGCCAAGGAGTTGGTTCCTGACTATGAAAAGCTAATCAAATCACCAAAGCCTCTAGAAGAAGAAGATGAAGAAGAAGAAGAAGAAGTCTTAGTATCACCCGGAGAGCTAGACGAAATAGTGATAAGAAAACTAGAGAAACAGCGATTGGAATTAATTATGGATATTCAAAAACAAGATTTTATCTCTGACAAGCTCGTTGAATTGACACTTCAAAATCAAACAATCATGGATTCAATCAAAGAGTACCTTGAGAATAGAGATCAGATACAAAGAGAGGAAGAAGCTCAAATACGCAAGACATGCCATAATTACATAAACAATCACATTCAACCAACTATAGATCAACTTGACTCGACTTTGTTTGATTTGTACACTGGCATTCATAAAGTGCAAGCGAGATTAGAAAAAGAATTCAAAAATAGAGAATTAATGCAAGACACCCTAGAGTCCAAACAATACCAACAGAGGTTAGATGCTGTAATTAAAAAATTAAATGATATATTCATTATTAGAAAGAGCTTTTCAATTTAAAATATAATATGTGTGTGTGTTTGTGAGTGTGTGTGATTTTTTTTTAACTACTCTCCCAGATCTAGTGAGTTAACACTTTCCGTTGAAGGATCCTTTCCGATATACGAATAGGCCTTATTAATTAGGGATCTATTAGGATCCAATTTAGCCCATGCTTGCCTTATTCTATCAATATTCATATGGTATCTATTAAATTTTAACAATTGGAAAAAATGCAGGAACCAATTAAATGCAAGCATCACATAGATTCTCATCATTCCACCTGCGTCATCAGTCGAACTATCATCACTTTCATACAAATCAGGATTTCCAGTTAATTTGGTCACAATCTCTCTTCTTTCACCAGGATCAGTAAATACAAGTTTGAATTTCCTCAGTTTAATGATCGTATTTGTAATATCTTGAATTCTCTTTTCACAATCATTATTTAACTTCAATTGAAATAAATTACAGTTTTCTTGTAATTCGTCGATTCTTTTCACAACTATTCTAGTTTCATAGCTGATTCTGTCAATAGTATTAGTTAGCAAATTAATGTTATACTGTAAATGATCTGACAAATCTTCATCTAAAATCTTAGTCTTGTTGGAATCCACTGAAGCCTTTAAATTATTCAATTTAATTAATTCTAAATTCATTAGTTGATAAGACCTCTCTAGACTAGCATTGTTTATATGATCAGTGTATTCGTCAAAATAATACTTTCGCAACTGGTCATATTTCATTAACTCATTGATATTGTCCAAATAACTATGAGAAAATTTTGATATGGTAGTGACATTGCCATCGATTTTACAGTCTTCAATGCACGAGAGACTAACACTTCTAGGCCGGGCCCTTGTTAATTCCAATTCCTCACTGCTTATTTTAACATCATTTTTTGAAATTACCAATGAATTTAAATTTTGTTCATAGCGATTCAAAAGGAATGGGTAGGAATTTCTTCGATTTAATTTATGTTGAAGGGTGACAATGGGCTGCTCACATCCAAGGGTTGGGCTAGCTGTGTTATGATTGGATCCAAGGCTTTCCGTGCATGAAACTGTGTCTGATGAATTTATCTGCAAAAAGGAATCAAGCATGGAAGAAGGTTGAGCAGATTTCGAACCATCTAAGCTTTTAGTACCATTGACCTCAATGAGTCCATCTGAAGGTTGTCGTTGATGCGCCATCTTCTTATTAGTTGCGGGCAAGTTCCTCCTACTTTGAAGACCAAATTTCATTAAATTGAACCCCTTTGAATATTTATCATTACCATTTGCCCCCGTATGCATCCCATTGTGCATAGTGAGGTCCTGAGTTTGGGCAATTTTGTCTCTCAAACTGGAGAATGCATATTGATAAGACGCTGCATCCTCTGAAATTGAACGATCACGACGCCGTGTCATTGGATATAAGGGATTTAAATGTTGCTGAGGGTGCTGCAAATGATGATGATGATGATGACGTGGCGAGCTAGAGTGTTCAGAACCAGCAGTATTTACAGGAAAGAAGTTGGTATTACCAGTTTGGATCCCATAGAATAGTTTAATTAACACCTTCCCTGCCAAATGAGTCTTGACAACAAATTCCAAGTCTAATGATTCTACATCCAAGGGACTCACTGCATCAGTAAATTTGGCAATTCTATTTCTGATTCTTCCGGTGGTAGGCCTGCTATTTGGACTTGGCATTTGTATATCATCTAGATCTCTACTTGCTGCATTAATATGATCTTGTACTGTGGTTTTAACAACACTTGTAAGTTTTTTCAATTCTTTTCCATACCCTTTCCTCTTTTGAGGAGTGCTGGTGCTTTTGATATTTGGTGGAGATGGAAATGTTTCCAAGTGGTGAAGCATTTGATCCATATCATGAGTATTATCAGTTGAACTTGTATATGCCGATGAATAAAAATAGTTTGTATGTTTTTCAGGTTGAAGCCTTGCGTTTGTAATTGTAAATAACTTGTTTAGGGTTTCCATATCTAATTTTCTAGTCTTATCTAATTTGAATTGTTTTTGAAATTGTCCTATTGCAATCATGAAATTCTCAAAATCAAACGGATCTTTGGGCACATCACTACCTCCAACGATTTGTAACCTTAACCTAATGCTTAGAATTAAACTTATTATTGCCGCAACTGTAATAGAAGGCAATACTCCATCTCGGGGATTCGGTTTGACATTAAAGTGAGGTAATCCAATTAAGTTCCACCAATTGGCAATTCCTTCCTCGGTTTTACTACATAGTAAACCATTACAGTATTTGACATCTAGTAAATCAAAATAGAACAAACTCATTTGAATAATATTGACTAATTCTCGAATTGCAAACTTAATGGGAATGTTCACATTATAAATCTTGTACATTTGTCTAAATTTATCTTCATTCGCATCAGATATTTTGTCACTTATTAATGATATAGATCTTCCAGTACATTGCAACTTCTTTAAATTTGAATTTATGATGAATGAATCTTCAATTTTTCGAATATCACCTTGTGGTATCGGTATTAAATTTAAATTGGAAGGTAATGATGTTATATTGGTGACGAAACATACCTCGTTTATAATTTCAGATGTGCTCTCTCGCCTTCTGGTACTTGTCGCTGTCGTATTCCTGGTGGCAAGAGTGGTGAGATCATTACTACTTGTATTTCTGCTTGCCATCATTGAAGTTCTGTCATGCTCCATTTTCTTAATTCTTGAATGATTTTGGATTAATTCATTTAAATACTCTTGAAACCGCACTGGATAGAACTTGGAGGCTTTCTTTATTATTGTGAATCTAGCCACTGCTATTTTTGACGATTCGTTACCTGTATATGCTGTTACCACCGTTCCAATGTTACGATTATTAACCCACTGTTCAATAAGATATATTTCAAATCCCGTTACTTCAGATTCTTCTAATATATGAAATTCATTAGATGTTATAAACTCTTTTTGAAAGTATTTAACTGCATTAAAGTCAGGGATTATATATGTGATGAAATCATTTGGGTTAGCAGTTGATCCATTTGAGTGAGTGGTTGCGTTTGAGGCAGTGGTAGTTATGGAGTTACGTTTCGTCGATGCAGTTGTTTGGGGTGTTAGCCTATTAGTCTGCCGTGGTGATGGTTCATACCGCGGCGGTGGCACAAACATATACACTGACATTAGTGTAGCAATCTATATTCTAGGGTATGAAACAGTGAATTTCTTTATATTTTTAGTGGACTAATTAAGTATTATTTAGTAATCCTCCAAGTTATGCCATTATGAAAGGTAGAGTGCATACAACGCAACGCAAAGCAAAGCAAAAAAAAAAAAGGGTCAATTTAAAAGTTTTTGGCTTTTTCGTTTTACTTGACTGCTTGCGCCTCGATGGGACCGTTCCTGCCGAGAATAAATAGAATGAGTAGATCACTAATAGAGAAAGACACTACAAGAGTATTAAGGGAGAGGGAGAGGGACAGGGAGAGGGGGAAAAGTGCAGTTGGAGAAGTAAGTTAGATTATTGTAACGTAATAAGGTACTTTCACCGTTTGACGTCGACAAGGTGACTAGAAGACCAGGCAGCCTAACAGTTACCAAACGACACATCAAAACAAGCCGAGGCTTTAGAGCTTTCGACGATTCATACACGGGGAACATCTTGCTTCAAACCATTGCAATAAATTTCGGTCTTTAATGCCGAAGTTCTTACCTGGTTGGAGGTATTTACTTGCGCACTGGCTTTTCAACATCCAGGCAGCAACTAACAACGTGCACTCAGAATCACCATACCTCCCCTCCACCCCACTCCCCTACAAGTATTCCCTACTTGCGAGTAGGAACTCAAGAGAACAAAGATATTGGTGTGTGAGTGGAGTTTCAAGTTCTCTGCAATGGAGATAAGCAGCCAGATAAGGAATTAATTTCTCTAGGCCTGATCTTATTTTTGCACTGGGAAACCATTGATCAATGAATATAGGGTAGTATGTGGAACCGGATGATTTCTCGTAGAGGAATCATTGAACATCTCTGTTTAGACATCCATAGCCAAACAACACCTCCCCTGAATACGTTAACTACAACCCCACCCCACATTCAGACCGGAATTGCCACACACATACTTTTTATGTTTTAACCTACTGAACTAAACCTCTAGCAAAACCTTGCTGTACCGATCGAGGAAGTAAGGCAGCAACATCCAAAAAAAGGAATGATACGGCAACGGAAAGTCTACCTGACACCTGTCAATTTTAAATCATTCTGGTTCAAGTATTTCGGAGAAGAATGCCATTGGAATTATTGTGGTTGGAGTTTTTATAATATTCAAATGTTTTCCCAATATTGCCAAAATTGGCCGCGAAAAATTATCTATTTAAATGACTTTATGGTTGAATTTCCGTGGTTATACCCATAAGAAAATAACTTTATCATAACCGTTATCCAGCGGGGCAAAATTGGGGAAACTATTTTTATTTTTTTTTTGCATAAGTCGGCAATTTCATAGAAACTTTTTTTTTTTCCCTAGGTTCTCTTGACAATTTTTTTTTTTTTTACTTCTGATAAGCATCATCTCTCTTCATATTTTCCCCAGTCTAGCACCAAGAATATATGAGATTCACGTTCATTAGATCCATATCGTATAAGAACTCAACTGGGTTTGTGGTTCCTAGAACTTATAAACCTAATCGTACTTTAATAAACAAGGTTCCACTTAGGTATGCGTTTAGAATTTGGTTAAATTCATTCAAACCACAACGACTAGAATCGTTGCAATCCGACTTGGTTGAAATGATGCTCCCTTCAACACATCCCGAGAATAAAGATATAATCAAGGAATTCAAAAAGGTTAAAATTTCCCCGAATGACCATATCAACGAAGTAAGTCTTAAGATCATCAACGGAGAAGGGTTGGAAACTAAGCATATTGTATTTTTGCATGGATATGGAGCAAGTTTGGGCTGTTTTGCTCGTAATTTTCAACTAATCAATAAATTCAAACAGAATGATAAGTATAACTATCATATTCATTTCTTAGATAATTTGACTTTTGGATTAAGTTCCAATCCCAAGATGAAAAATGATAAGATAAACTATTGGAAAATACCCGAATGTGCCTCAATTAGAATGATAGATAACGTTGAAACTGATCCTAAGCTACTTTATAAGAAGTATTATAAACTAATTGAAGGTTATAGGGTACCAACTGAAAATTTTGAACAATACAAGAATCATTTCACTCCAATTTTAAAAGATTTGGAAGATTTTTATTGTGGTGCCATCGAAGAATGGAGAAAGAAAAGTGGCATAGATAAGATTGATTTCTTAGTTGGACATTCATACGGTGGATATTGGTCCGGCCTGTATTCATTAAAGTTCCCCAATAGCTTATCCAATTTAATTTTGCTATCTCCAGTTGGGGTAGAACGTCATGTTCATGCAGTGACAAACAATGAAATTTCAGAAGAAATGACCCAACCATCACTTGACCCAACTTCGTATAAGTTCTTGACGAGATTACCCATCCTTTCTGGAAAGCACGTCAAGAATTGGTATAAACAACAGCCATTCTTACCCAAATTTCTCCCCTTACTTGGACCGTGGGGAGTTCAAAAATATTATGCGATGTGGTTGAGTAAACTATACAAGATTAACAAATTGATCGAAAAATATGGGGGTCCAGATGCTGTATTTAACAATAATAATGATTTAATCTATGGGAGAAGAAAGGAGATCAGGTTAATCATTGAATATTTGTACAATTCAATCACATCGGGTACTCATAGTGACATTTATATCAAATATTTATTAACCCCAGCAACAGTAAGTAAATGGCCATTGTATGACAAGTTTATGCATAAATTGAAACACTCTCCTGAAGATGTTAAATTCAATATTCATTTGTTGTATGGACAATTTGATTTTATGAATACAGAAGCTGGAGCTAAATTGGTTGAAATGTTGGACAAAACATTGCCTGAAGATATTATCACGGAGTATTCTGAAATCAAAGAGGGTGGTCATAATCTTTATATCGATAACCCATTCGATACCAATCAAAAAATTTATGAAATCGTACTGAATCAGGAGAAGAACTCCAAGTCATGATGTCTAACCTAGATTCATACTCATTTACATAGTCAGCCTCATTTATATAGTTATCCCCATTATTTATTAGAAATACATTTAGAAAATTGCAGTATAAAATCTCCTTCTCTAGTAAGCTGACGCTATCTGACATCTCAAGTATGGTAGTAATGATTTTCTTGCTGTCTTTTTTTTTTATTTTTTTTTATTTTTTTTATTTTTTTTTTTGCAACCACTTCTTTGTCACATATAAGTTATGTGGCAATCTTGATTCAGCTTTGCTTTTACGAGATTGAAACACACATGCAATATGATTTTTGAGGGAGTACCTCAGATGTGGGCATCATATTCTGTTGATACATTTTCGCAGTACTTGTAAAGAAAACAAATCCATTGTTGTGTAATTGAAAAGAAAAAGATTGGTAGTCAATGATTTTCAAATCTGCCTACACTAAATCAATTCCTTGGAATAGGTGGCAGTATATTGCTCAGACACAGCCTATGAGCATGAGCAATAATGAAATGCCATGGATTGTTTCACGTATTTAGCAAATACTTCTCACGCTGAGAACTACATTGATAAACGACATTGGCTGATCTTGTTGGTTTACTCTTGCTGAGCAAAAAAAATGAATTGAGCACAAGGCAAACCCTCGAGTGTACCCAAGAAGAAATAGGCCAAGGAAGTTTTTATATGGACATTCAACTATATCAGAGTATACATATAAAGTTAGTACCCAAAAGGGCTAATAAGAAGAACGTGAAACAGGATTTTTAGCGGGGTGTATACTTCCGGGAAAAAGGAACTGACACCGGAATAGGAACCGGAACCGGAACCGGAAAAGAATTCATTTCTTGTATTGCTCATATTTTGAAATGCAACATGGAGGTAGTATTCTTGTTAAGTCATGTAGCCTATGGAATGAATAGAGAATTGCCATGATATATAACCCCCCATGATTGAGAATTAGGTGATAGCTGACCATCAGACATTTATAGTTAGTGGTGTACGCTTACGGAATCTCAGCAAGTTTCCGATTTTTTAAAACTTGGTTTTGTACGCCTTTGCAGCCTTGAAATAAGCCGCTTGGCGGATTCAAAAAAAAAAAAAAGATCTCATAAGTAACCTCAAATGTTGTCACCTGTTCCTCCACCTGTTCCCCACCCATCCTATATCATGTTTGTATAGCTATCCTTTTAGTGGTGGTAGTGGTGGTGGGTAAGTATCTGGGGTTATCATGTATTACCGAAGCATGCCTGCGCAAGATCATGCAGCCAGCTAAAACAGACGAAAAAATATCGAAAAAGGAAAGATATACGATGGTGTCTAGTGGTCATCGACACTGTCACAATGTCAATGCAGATCGACTCAACTAAAGTACATTAGGTTACTTCTAATGTAACCAGATTGTTTTATACTTACTCCAAGACAAAACAGTAGGTTGTATTAAGGAGGATCTTCCGGACAAGCTCTTGCCCCACCCAAGCCAGTATTTTATTTTTATTTTTTTTTCCTTATCAAATACAACTCAAAAAGTCAGGTGGAAGAGAGGACAACTCCAACAAAGAAAACTAACCAATAATTATCCCTAGGCATAAACCCGCATTATCGTACAACTCTGCAGGAGAATTGACATCCAGCAAAGCAATTTGAAGAGTTAGATCTTGTTTCGCACCCAAAACAACGACAGCTTAATTTGTAATATAGAGCAAATTGAGAAAAATAAGATTTTTTTAAAAAAAAATAATTGATTGGAGTGACTACAAGAACTTTTATTGTTTCAAAAGATTTTAAGATTTAAAAAGGATCACTTCAGTTATATTGAAATTCATATTTCTCCTCCTTTATATATACACTCATCATTCACAGTATTTCTGTTATTTATCATATTGGGTATATACCTTTACATAATATATCCCCTTGTACGATCTATAACGTTATCACATACATTATACAATTTCATACATTAATTTGAGACATTTAAATTTATTCAGCTCATCATACCATGCACAATGATAGAACCACAATATAATAACGAAGACGTAAACATCTACAACATAGAACCACCATCATCAGCAGCGAATTCATACATATCTTCACCATCACTATCATCCACCTACACCGAAAACTCACACTCATCTGCCTCGGAGACTTCATCATCAGGAGAATCTGAATCAGTATATGAAAAGAGATCTTATAAACCCAAAGATTTATATCACAACTTCATAGACTCATTTAAACCATTTGACTATTCAACATTGCCACCAATATATTTCCACAAGAAAAATATCCCCCCCCAAACATTACGACCCAATCAAAGCAACCCAAGTGTCGCCTCCCCCTATGTGACCCTTCACCCTTTACACCCCCAGTTTGATTATGCCAGATTAACAGACTTGGAACGAGATGCGTTAGTAACCGCATATTCCCCATTGTCTAAACACTTAAAGACCAGACACTTGACCCTAATATCAATAGGTGCAGCAATCGGTTCTGGATTATTTATTTCATCAGGTAGTGCCCTAGCCCACGCCGGTCCTCTTGGATTGTTTTTAGTATGGGCATTTATGGGTAGTATAGTCTTTTGTACCATGGCATCATTGGCAGAACTAGCTACTGCTTTTCCCATCAGTGGGGCATTTGCAACATTTATAACGTTGTTTATAGACAGTTCGTGTGGGTTTGCCATCGCATGGAATTATGCATTGCAATGGCTAATCATCCTTCCATTACAATTAGTTGCTGCAGCAATGACTATTGAATATTGGCAACCTCCTGTACACCCAGCAATATTTGTATTGATATTTTATTTGTTTATTGTGTTGATTAATTTATTTGGGGTTAAAGGATATGGAGAAGCAGAGTCGATATTGAGTTTATGTAAAATCGTTGCCGTTGTTGGGTTCAACATTTTGTCCATTATTATCATTACAGGCGGAATACCGGGACAACCTTATATTGGGGCAAAAAATTGGCGTCCTCCAGATGGTGGTTTATTTAACACCGTAGAACCGTTTAAACAAATGTGTTATATCTTGTCATCTACATCATTTGCCTATGCGGGAACAGAAATATTTGCCTTAGCAAGTGTTGAATCCAAATCACCCAAAGATTCAATCAATCGTGCAAGATTGCAAATCTTTTATAGAATTGCCTTGTTTTATTTTGTGTCCATTATAATGATAGGTTTCTTGGTACCTTACCAATCCGAAGATTTAGTTCACAAATCAAATTCAAAATCATTGTCAGATATCAATGTTTCACCATTTGTTATAGCCATCAGAAATGCAAATATCAAAGCCCTCCCTTCGATAATGAATGCCGTTATTATAGTCACTGTTCTTTCAGTGGGGAATGCGGCTGTATATGCTTCCAGTAGAACAATGTGTGCATTGGGATCATTACGTCAAGGTCCTAGCTGGTTGAACTATGTAGACCAAAAGGGTCGTCCTATGGGAGCGTTACTTATCCAGTTTCTGTTTGGTCTATTAGCATTCTTGATCTGTATACCTTCAGCCACGGTACAAATCTTTAATTGGATGTTGAGTATATGTGGTCTTTCAGCTATTTTCACCAACTTATTCATTAATATTTGTCATTTGAGATTTAGAGCAGGATTAAGTTATCGTGCTAGAAGTCCAAAAGATGAATTATTATATACTTCCAATATATATTCCAGCTGGTATGCAATTATTTCCCTTTTGATTGTTGTTATTCTTCAATTTTGGGCAGCATTGTTCCCCCCAGGGCATGACGGAAATGCAAATGCCAAGTCATTCTTTGAAATATACCTTTGTGGACTAGTAGTTTTCACTTCCTGGTTAGGACACAAGATCTACATGAAAAAAACCAAGGGAGTTAAGCTTACTAAATGGTGGTTGACAAGTGAAGAGATTGACGTTGATACTGGTAGGAGAGAAATCAATTTAGAGATGGTAAAGCAAGAGATTGCCGAGGAAAGGATATTGTTGCACAATCGGCCTTGGTATATAAAGGTATATCGGATACTTTGTTGATTGGGGAACGAGGTTTTTTTTTTTTTTTTACAATATATAGATATTATAGTTCTCTGCTATAGTTTTTGATAGTTTGAACGGGGAACATTTTTCAAACCCTTTTTGAAATCCAGATATTTGCATCTAATGCTGAATATCAATAAAGTCTAGTTTACTGTGGAGTTTTGTGGCATTTGAACCCGCCAGAATTTCTGTTTATAATCAGCTGAGAAAAAACTGTGGTTGCAAAAAAAAAAAAAAAAAAAAAATAAAGATTCACAAAATCACGAGAGAGCCCAAACCCACAGTCCAACAAAAGCCCTAGTTACAATGTCCCACAATGCACAATTTGCCGGTACCTGTGGAGATTTATATTCAAAGTCCTTCTTCGGGGTTCCAAAAAAAAAAAAGACATCAGGACAATGAAACTTATTGGGTGTTGGTTGCTGTGGAACAAAAGTGGAGTCAGTAAGGAGGTTCACAACGCCATAGTATCTTAAGGGCTCTCTCTATTTTCCCTGTACCAAATAGTTTACTTATGCTGATGTATTTGAAACATACACTCAATTTGATGTAATTGCAGTCATTAAGTTAGAAATTCTTTCGCCTGTTTTGAATTTTTTTTTTTTGCTTAGTATGGTTGAGAAAAACAGACCAATAAAAGGCTCCAAACTTAAAGTAGTACCCACGTACTTCCAATATAGTCCGTTGACAGTGGGGGTTTTCTAAACAAGCCGGTTATTTCCTTCCATACTTATTACAAAAAATAAATTTAAGCCGATTGCCAATGGTTAGACACAACTCTCAGTGACCCGCTTACTCGAGGAGCCAGCAAGGAAGTGTTGTGACCGAAACTGGGCTACAAACCAAAACGCCCTGATAGAAGAACTATAATTTCTTCCATAGGATCTGAGCTTTTATGTCATATTGTTTGGTATATATCTTGTAGAATTTTGACCGTATTATAATTATTCAAGTACATACGGGGGGGGGGGGAATGTTGAGGTGTAATCATACGTATATTTGCACCACCAACTCATTTTCTTGGGAGGTCAGCGCCGTTCATTCCAATACCCATAACAGGGTTCTAGAAGTTTCTTTTTTTTTTTCTTCCCTAGAGATAGAAGTTAGTGAAGAAAATACGACTTGAAGTAGTACATGGTTATGCATTGGCAGTGAGTTATGGTTATGTTCCACTTCACATAGTATCACCCCATTTCGGTTTCGATGATGGAAATTCTGGTGTAACCAACAACAATGGAAGTTGTTCACGGCAGAAAGAGTACAAAAGAGTGCCTGTTCTTGGTATGTATATATTGTATATATTGTATAATAAATAAACTGTGAATATACAGTATGTAATATGTACACATGTGTGTGTGTGTGTGTGTACCTGCTTGCCGCCTGTGAATTAAATTCTCACTGGAAAACAGACACATGTTCAACCCCACAAAAAAAGAAAACTTTAACCAACAAAAAATTTTCACCAAATAAAACTCCCAAAATTTAAATAACCTCCCCAAAAGCAAGAAATGCAAATAAAAACCCTCAAACATAAATAGTCATAAACTCATAAGCAATATATCAGTAGTCATATTAGTGGTATATGTTCAACTAATCGATCCACTGTTATCCTAATAAGGTAACTTTGGAGTTAAATCAATTAACCACTTTCTATAATTACTTGTAATTAACTGATTGTTTTTTTCAATTTGTTGATCATTTGCAACTGATTGCATGTCATACACGTTGCAGTTGTGATTTGCTTCTAGCTTTTGCTTGCAGATAAAACATTCGTACAATAAATAGTCGTAATTGGAGACGTCATTTTCTGGATGGTGATACTTGTAATATGATGCTGACAACAACGGTGACTGTTGAGTAGGAGTGGAAGGTGAAGAAGGGAGCGATATTATCGACGATGAGTCTTCTAATTCGAACATTTCTTCCATGTCTTCTGACATGTTTTCTAGTATTTCTTGTACCTTGCCTGAGATTGGTTGAAACTGGTGTAAATCTGAGGACATTATAGTCGGACCTTAGTTTATATTAATGCAGTAATGCTATGAAGTAGTAAATGGGTGTTATTATGTTCTTATAATAACTATTCTATCAATATATATATATATATATATAGTATTGTGTAGTGCCGTAATTTGTTTAGTACAATAAAGAAAAGAAAAAAAATCATGAGTTGGATTTTCTTTGTATATTTATAACAGGGTTTGTTAACGAGAATTATGGGTAACAAAGTTTATGTAGCAACTTTAAAAAGAATTGCCTCTAATCACGTGAATAGGTTATTTTTCTTCTTTCGTAACCACTATATTTTTAACCACAACTACTACCACCACAACCACCACAACCACCACCACCACCACCACCGTAAGTATGGCTAAATTCTGCCACTGCCACCATAACCACCATAACTCCTAAAAACTCGGTTTACTCGGGGATGACTCATTTTGAGGCATAGCTTTTGATGTGAGTGATTTTTGAATTTTCCAGCACACCAGTAAACCACTCAAAACTAATTCTATGAAAAATAATAGGAGATAATAAAATCGTCCGATTCTCACTAAATAATGCCCTCTTCATTTCCCCGTGGTTAATCCTCTCCTCTCTCCCCCCCCCTCTCTCTCGCCTGCCATCATCTTTTTCCTCCACAAAACAACAAGAAAACAATCTCCGTCAACGCATTAAAAGTAAATACTGCATACAACAAAGAAGAAAGGTGAAGCGCTTTCTGTTCCCATTTCCTATTTCGGATTTGGTGAATGACCTCCAGTTATTGGTTTATTTGTTTCACCGACCTAAATATTGCTCACGGAGATATAACCAGAGGATTAAAGCCTAGCCCTAATTTCCCTTATCTATACGAAGGGCTTTGAAAGTTGACATCATCATCTCTTATTTCGTTTGCCGCTCAGTGCCGCTCTTTCCATGAAACTGAACGTACACAAAAAGTGCCATGCGCTTATGAGAAGTGGAAAAAAAAAACCGCATACTCGAAACCCGTCCGTCGGGGCAAAAAAAAAAAAAAAAAGAAATGGATCTACGGCTTACTAAGCTGGCATTAAAAGTTGATTATTTCCAGAATTCCCTATCTTTCCCGATTTATTGCTTTAGACGGTAGGGAGGGGAGGAGGAGGAGGAGGAGGGGGGGGGATTGCTCGACTACTGTCATTCGAGCATTTTCTTGACCTTGATATATATAAACGATCCACAACAACTCGAGAGTTTCTTTTTCCCGTTAATCCACACTTTTTGTGCCATTCGGATAGAGACCAAAAAAAACTCTTTGTTTGGGTATTTGGCATTCGGATTCGGGTTTCACGAACCCCCCCTCCACACCCCATTCCCCTTATTTCCCTAGTAACTTGTACCTTTACTTCTTTCTCAATGAGTCATATATGAATGATCCTTTTGAACAGACTGCAACGTAGGTACTAAAACCCAAACCCAATCTAACATTAAGCAATCTTACTTCGTTTCAGAACATGTGACAGTTTAGTAAAATTTCTTTTATTCGAAACTCGTATAAATTACCCCATATTTTACGGCGAGCACACAGGTCCCTAAAAAAAAAAAATTCCCGAATGCAAGTAACAGCAATTGATGTCATTCATTTCTCAGATTAGCCAAATCGTGTTCTTAACCTCGTCAACTTGCAGGTGTGTTGGTCTTACGATATTACAGAGGAAGGCGTCATTTGTTCCTTCGATCTCCTATTTATGACGCATCGGAAACTTGTGTCCGACCTAAATATGTTATTTTCATTCAGGCGAAGCAGTCCACTTTTGTTAGCAATTGCCTGACACACACGTCATCGATTTCTTCATATTTCGTGATCTGTCACAATCACAATCACAATCATAATTTTCTTTTTCTCTGTCCTTGCCTTGTATATATGTTTGCTTGGGATTTCGTTACAAGAGCAATTAACGGTATGTTGAATTATACGAATTTGTTGGGCTTCAGCAACAATAAAGTGTTTCTGTAAATTGATTGTGAAACAAAGGGGAGGGGGGTTTCAAATATTAAGTTCTGTATGATTTCTAGACCAGCTCAATTTTTTGCAACAACAAAGTAGTTTTTTGCAGCATTACCTTGTGTTTGACATTAAAAATCACTATCCCATAATATTACAAGTACAATCAAATCTTAATATTTATAATTTTCAAGACATATCTCTGCTGAATTTGAACTAATCCCAAGAAAGTGGGGGGCATTTATCGAACTTTGGTAAAAGGATTGATAAAGGCATTTAACATGAGACTGCTAGTAGTGAATTAATAGATCAGGTAACCATTTCATTTATTTCTTTTATTTCTTTCATATTAACTACCAAACTGCACACTATAAGGATGAGCCAGTGCGAAAACTTGTCAATCCCAGACCATCTATCTTTATTCAAACAGCTTTCAATAACATCAACTTGATTTCTACCGATTAATTTTTTTTTTTTCCTCTTGGTCCCCCCAAGCTGGCTTCAAAGATCGCACCAAACGACCAAAAAAAAAAAAAACCCCATTCCGTCGTTGTAAAAAATTAACCCAAGTCGATACGCCAACACTTTCCTTCCATACAACACCATAAATCCGAAACATACAAGATAAGCTACTAATGACAATCTACTCATTTTTCATTTTTGATCGCCACTGCAATTGTATCTACAGTAGAGAATATACACACTCTGCCAACACCCCATCGCATCCCCAATCCACACCCACATCTGGATCAGCATCAACGACATCACCCCAGGGACAAATCAATAAGAATAACGATTCAGACCAATCAAAACTCCTTTTTGGTCTAATTTATTCCCTTAAAACTATAGCCACGAAATTGATCTCCAATTCTAATGAATTAAAATCATTTGCATTAGGTCAGAAATTCAGGTTTCATTTCTGGGAATCAATGTCGAAATTTAAGTTTGTAATTGTTACCGATTATGAGAATGATAACGTTGGTGATTTGATATGGATCTTGTATTCCAGATATTTTGTTTCATGCGTGGTTGAGAATGGATTAATGCCTATTGAATTCAGAGGGGAAGATGGCAAGGAGTTTGTCACGATTAATAATAGTCGATTTATTGAAGAGACTGATAAATATTTACAATCACTAAGTATTTTCTGATATGTTTGTGAGATCAGATAAGACAATGGCAAGAAGATGAACTTTCGGAGTTAGAGGACATGACTTGCAGGGTTGTTTTCATTGTTTCTACAGGATGAGACGTATATTTTATAGAATTTGACATTAAAGGGCAAAAAATCACCCTGGAAAATAATGTAAAGTGGCCGGAACAAATGAGAGTAGAAACTATTCAAGTTAATACTTGGGCACCTTCATCATCATCATCGGCATAAGTACGATTGACCAGGGTGCAAGGAGAAGGAGAAGGAGAAGGAGAAGGAGAAGGAGAAGGAGAAGGAGAAGGAGAAGGAGAAGGAGAAGGAGCATCAAACCTAAAGGCGCAACTGGCAACTCATATAGTGGGATACCCTGGAAATCAACACACACTACCCTAATAAAATCTTACTGTCACATCTTCATATTGGATCCCTTTGGAATGCGATTGAATAATTGTTGACGTTTTCCTTTGCATTAGCTCAAGATAGGCGATTTGGATAGTTGCCCTATCACTATAAGTTTGAAAATCATCCAAATATACACTTTCCATTGAACCATCAACGTGTTTTGGTTTACAGTGACCTTGCCAATTGTAACTACATTATTGAAAGACAAGTTGATTCATACTTATATAGTATATGGCAAATCTTCTGACCAATAGTTTATGAAGTGGCTCACATTATTTACAGGTTAAATATATATATATAGATATATTTTGCAGATTAGGGATTGTTTACTTTTTTTTTTTTTTCCCACTTCTGTGTACTTTGTTGTTTGTCAAATGGTTTACAATTACCTCTTATAGACCTTTAGCATCCATCCTAACTAGTCTCATCCTACCCACATTCCTTATAACTAGAGAAATTTCCAAACAAAAAAAAAGTCAGATCTTGGAATATTACTCTTGCATTTTGAGTTTTTGAATAGCATTAATTGCATTGTGTTTCATATTTGTTTCAAAAAAAAAAAAATATGACATCCAACATAAACAACGATTCGGTTCAGAGGAAACGAATCCTTAATGATGTGTCTCCGAATAACCCCAATGTCTACAAATTGGATGACAAGAAAAGGAAGACGTCAGTATCTGAACAGATCTACAAACAACCTCAACCACTTCCACCTCAAATTCAACCTAACCCCAAGTTTACCTCTAAAATACCCGTATTCCACGAGAAAGAAGAAAACACAAGAGTGGTATCGGCCGATTATCAAAGTGCCATGTTGTCAATCAAAGACAGACTCGCACGAAAGTCTTCCGTTAATGATCCAAATACTTTCCAAGTAGCACCGCCCCGGAGGACTCATAAACCTGTTGTTGACACAAACAACGACACCCAAGATCGATATCATATTTTAAATGAGGATTTCAAGCAAGTGCTGAGAAAACATGATGAGTTAAACAAGGAACTTAACAGTTTAAGGAGAACGTATAAGTCCACCAAGTATGGGATCGAAGAGGTTGGTGATGAGCTCATGATTGAAAGGTCCAGGGCAATCTATGTCGAAGAATCATTAGTAAACGAAGTGAACAATGCAGAAAATGCTTCCTTGTTGAAACTAGAAAAGTTAAACCTTAAATTATCCAACCAATACAAAGAAATCGAGTCACAGTTACGGAACGAGCTAGAGAATGCAAGAGATTTCGACGAGGAACCTTGGTTGCATAAAATCAGTCAACTCGAACAGGAAACCAATGCTCTAATTGAAGAGACTAAAGAACTTGCGAGAAGCAAAGATAGAGAGTTGGAAATTTTGGAAGCAGATTTCAGAAATGAACTCAAGGATGCATTGGAACCCAAACACACCCAGGAACTGAAATTGAAGGCAGAATTAGAACATCACCAAAAGGAGCACCAGGAACTTGAAGTTAAAGAGCAAGAAGCAAAATTGAAATTGGAAAAAGAGAAAGAAGGTATACATAAACAAAAAGTGCAAATAACCAAATTGGAACAATCTATGGTGAATTTTCATTCAACTAAGAAGTCTCTTGTGGATGAACTCCAACAAAATGCCAACATGCTCAATGAGGCCATTACTAAAGACCAAGAAGAACAAGCGATTTATGAGAAAATAAATAGCAAGTACCAGCTTCTCAAAGACAAGATAAAAAAACACGATACTCACAGAAGGATTCTTGAGAATTCTATCATGGATTATGAGGGGTTGTTTAGAGTATATGTTGTATCCAATCCAGATTTCAGCTTCCATGATAGACAATACAATTTCAATAAAATGATTAGCAATGACGCTCCAGTATCTTATGTAACTGACGAGTTCTCGTTTCTTGTTAAGAGCACACTATCTGGTTCGAATGTATCAATATTTAATTTAACAAATTATTCCATAACCGATATAATAGTTAACAGCTACCAAAATATTTTGAACAAAATTACGAGTTTAAACAGGTGGAATTTCGAGCTAGGATATCAATGCGTGTCTGTCTCCTCCGAGAATGTTTGTTGCGATCTTTTGAATTCAAAAGTAGGAATACCCGCCTTTGATGATATCATTCAATTTCATTCTCAAGCAATCAAAATGGAAGACCCCAAGGATTTCGCAGCTATGGTGGATAAAGTTACCGATTCAATTTCAGAAGTCATGTTTCATAAGATCTCAATCGACGCCATAAAACAGGGCAAAAAATATACAAGTATACTTACATTTTTGGATTTATCAAGAATATCTAAATCTCAACAAATTGAAATGTTAGAGAGATTCAAATCAGTACCATTTAATAACAAATACACTCCCATAGAGGTAATACTATTGAATGCATATACGAATTCCAAGTGTTTGTTCTTGGGACAGGCATTATCCGTCGAAGATGTAAACCACTTAGAGATTCTACAAGCAGTAAGCATGACAAGTTCGCCATACAAAAGAGATAAGTAAGTTTGGATGATAATTGTATATGTGTGTGTATATATATGTGTATATATATGTGTGTATATATGTGTGTGTATATATATCTATATTAGTAATAATACATAAAGGTTCATTTTGATACAGGCCCAGCAAGTGAAGAATATAGAGAGGACACACCTCTCCTACTTCCAGATAATGTCTATAATAGTTTCTTACATAGTAGAAATAAGGTCATGTAGCACCCATTTCAATTCATCAGTAGTACCAATGTGTGTATCAGGTCTAGGGATCTGTTGAATATTGGGGGATAATGCCCCTGGATTAGATTTGTGATCATCATTTTCCTTTTTAATCATGTTGTCGTTCGATATGCTTCCATTCGAATTTGGGCTGGATCCATTTAGACTAGAATTTGATCCAGTTTCTGAGATATTCAAACTTCCAGATTTGAGAGAGGTAGCATTAGCCTTGGAACCAGCGTTACCAGCTGGGCTTGAAGAAACAGGGTGAATATTAAACGATTCCAATCTTGGAGGTAATTCATAATCCAAAGCCTGGTTAATAAAATCATCATTTTCAAGCATGACATTAGCTAATCGGAGTCTGGGTCCACTAGGCTCAATCAAATGAGGGAACATCTCCAAAGTATCATACAAATCTTCCACGGATAACATAATGTCTTTTGAATTAACCGCTTCATCGTCTTCTTCATAAGCTCTTTTTCTAGTTATTGGTTTTGCAGGTTTGGTAGGAGACGATTTTGATTCTATTGGAATATAGTCATTGTTGGTGTATTTATTCTTTCTATATTTAGCCACATCAATCGCACTTTCCATGATATTTTTCAAATGAGATTCCAATCCCAATAATACAACTTCTAGAACACCCGCATTAAGTCCTCCTGTCAATCCATATTCTCTCATAATCATTAAAACCCTTCTCGACAAGTTGTCGTAGTCAGGTATTTCATAATTTTCAGTAGCAACCGGAGTGTTAATTCCATTCACGACATCTTGTTGCCATTGGACAAGATTGTTGACTTGTAGCTGTTGCTGTTCTTTGTCTTGAATCATAGGAATCTTTGGTAACAACTTATGTCTGGTTAAAGTAATGCCCGCATTCAATTTTCCTCGTTTCCCACTATCTCTGGTAATATTCTTTATTCTTCTTCTTTCCTTTATAGGCAACCCCATAATGTTCTGCTTGAATTTTTCGTATTGAGTAGACTTCACTTTGGCTGATTTTCCTCCCTTCTTATTCCAAAATGAAGCCAATTCGTTCAGGAAATCCATAGGGCCATCTTTGAGTGAATTTGCAAAATTGAGTAACAATAGCTTGTTATGATATTTCAATAATCCATTCTTCAAGATCGGTGTTATAGTTGATACTAATTCTGGACGCGATAATTTCCCAATTAAGAACAAACTTAAGGTTTCATGATACTTCTCCCAATTATTTCCCAATTTCGATTGAAATTCTCGTATATGTTTTTCTAGTTCTAATCGCTTATTTGATTTACCCTTCATAGAATGCGCTGATGATGTTATATGAGAATGTACACTCGATGGTACTGATAATGATTGAGATGAAACAGCGTGGGCGGGAACCAATTTACCTTTATTGACCGATGTAGTGGTGGTTGCAGCCGGATTTATTGTAGCTGTTGTTGTAGCTACTTGAGATGTCATTGCAAGCGAATTAGTGTTGTGAATATACAGGGAAGGAATGAAT
This sequence comes from Hemisphaericaspora lyxosophila, assembly GCA_030582855.1. Lineage (NCBI taxonomy): Eukaryota > Fungi > Ascomycota > Pichiomycetes > Serinales > Debaryomycetaceae > Hemisphaericaspora > Hemisphaericaspora lyxosophila. Next base: position 102,222 of record JAJMHC010000007.1, read on the forward strand.
AGATCAAATACTCAAAAAAGAAGCTAGGTGAAGTTATGTGCGTTGAAAAGCCCCCCTCAATAGAAAGGCGTTCGTTATTGATTGATTAGATGTCGGGGGATGGATTGGCGGAAGGAAGTTTATAAAAAGATTGATATTTCTAAACGCGATCACTCACTTTTTTTTTTTACTTTTTCAGTTTGAATATTGTATGTGAAAATCAACAGTCAATGGATATCAAGCTTGATACGTTGTCTCGAAGTAAATTAAATGGGTTCAATCAGTTCGTCAGTAGCTACCTGTCCACTGTTTATAATATGGAATCTTTATTCGATAATTATTTGATTGATTAGTCAACAAGTAGATCACCAATAGAGACCTCTAACAGTTCCTATAACAGTTCCCTCTCCCAAAGCCAGAACAAAAAAAAAAAAAAAAGAGTTTTTTAGGCGTTCTATTTTGAACCAATTGCACGACATAATTAAGATATTAGCTGGGAAGATAGCGATAGTGTCAACTGTAAACGTAATGCGGAAATCGACTTTGTAGAGGATTCGGAGATTAGAATTGAACATTAGTAAGAGCATTTTCCCTGATAAGAAATTTTATAAGAAAATTTATATTATTGTGCATTGTACATTTTTCGGATTTACCCAGGAAATCGATTTAATTCGGGAATTTTAGGCCCCAAAAGCAAAAAAAAAAAAACCCTCTCCTCTTGAAATAAGAACCGGGGCACGATTTTGAGCGCTTTTATTTTTGGTTTGTTTCCCGGATCGGCCCGTGAATACCGCCGGATATGTCAGCACTAATGTCATCAAGTTTTGCTTACTTTTCAAAACATATAAATACATGACCCAGCCGTTTGCTGAAAGTTTGACCAAGGGTGCCTTATCCCTTTTCAAAAAAAAAAGAAGTCTCATTAGTAGAACATGTCAGCCACACACGATACGTATGAAGAGGAGTCTGACACTCCTGAAAGGTACGCCAATAGTCTATCCAACTTTCCAACTAATGTTGAGGAATCATTAAGAGAATATGTTGGCCAACAACGAAATTCAGAAGATTTAGAATCCTGTGAGTTAGATCAAAAGGCAATAGCCGATGATGGTGACGTTAGTGGCGAACCACTTTCTCGTCAGCAGTCTATTCTTGAAAGGATACAGTCACGTTATTCATTCTTTAATGAGAAATTTTCAACTGAAAGAAAACAGCTATACTTGAAATTTGGTATTATTTATTTGATTATGGCTGTGGGTGTGTTATCGATATTTTCCATTTATTGGGGGTCAATGTACGATAGAGACAGTAGAATAAAGAACTTACGAATGTTGGTTGTCATTGAGGATGATCATGAAGTTGAAGGTATACCTCCCTTTTTTGGAGACCAAATGAGACAGAATTTACAAACATCTTTAGCACATGAAATGGGTAATTGGATAATTTACAATTCCTCAGAATTTAACGAAATTGCTCAAAAACATAACAACACCATTGAACAAGAAGTAACACGTCAAATTCATCATCAAAACTACTGGTCATCCATTTATGTTAAACCGAATGCCACGTTTAACTTTTATAATGCCATTATCACAGGAGAAGGTAATTTCAATGTTTCTAACAGTTCTATTGTATCCATATATGAAACCGGACGAGATTTGATCAACATGATTGAATACGTGGTGCCTTCAGTTCAAGCGATTGAAAGACAATGGTTGGATAGCAATACTGTTACTCAAAATATAATCGATCTCATGTCCAACAAATCACAGGTGTTTTCAAACCCTGCTGCTATAGGTGTAGCCACACAATCACTTAACTTCCAATATTTTGACGGAAGGCCAGAAACCAGTACTGTTCTTGTTGCACCATCCCAAGTTGGTTTACTTTATATGATCATTGTCACATTTTTCCAATTCAATTTCTTTGTTGAGATACATAAGCAAGTAGCTCAAATTGTGAAGAAATCACATTACTTATTTTATCGTGTTGTTGCATCCACACTTTCATATTTTGTCATTAGTTTAATGTTTTCTTTGGTGACATTAGCCATGCAAGTTGATTTCACACCTGCATTTGGAAAATCTGGGTTTTTGGTATATTGGATGGTTTCATTCTTAACAATGTGGGCCGTGGGGGCTGCTAATGAAGTTGCCGCTTTACTTCTCATCACTATATATCCACCATTGTTAGGTTTCTGGTTGATTTTCTGGGTTATTATTAATATCACACCCACTTTCACCCCTATGGCTTTGAGTGCCGAGTTCTTTCGATACGGATACGCGTTACCTTTACATAACTCGTATGAAATTTCTAAGGTGGTATTCTTTGACACTTATAAAGGACAATTGGGAAGAAATATTGGTATCATTGTAGCCTGGGTGGTTATATTGACAGCATTACTCCCATTTGTGATTATCTACTTTGGAAAGACCATGGCTAAGAAAGCACAACAAGCGGCGGCGGCAACGGCGGCTGCAAAATCGAAGTAGATAACCAAAATTTTTGGGGTTGCGTAAGGTTTGGCCTGCCTGAAATGGATTCGATCTTTTTTTGCTTTATTTATTTTTGCCTACATAGACTCATATAGACTTAATTAATATCAGATTATATATATATATATATATCACACCATGTTGATTATAGTTTGTAAGCTTATGAGTTCATCCCGGAGATAACTTGAATTATCTCCGGAGGGAATTTATCCATAGAGCGGAGAACAAAGGGGGAGGGGGGGGTATCAGCATGCAGGAAAATCCCCCCAATGGCGGAAATGGACATGCCAGGTTGCAATAAACCCACTTCTAAGCCTTTTGCCCACCCGGCGGGTTTATTACAGATATAAATCCTAATCATGCTAGTTTGGAAGAATTGTAAAGGTATTTATTCGCACTTGATATCCTTACAGTTTGTGTGTCGGACGAATGCTTTGTTTGAATTGCCTAAGTTCAACATGACTTCACCCACAGATATGAACCAGTCAACTTCAATGAATAGTACTGCAAAGGATAGAACTGAACAAATACAAGAAATACTGTCGCTGTTAAGTTCAATAGAACAGAGTGAACCCACTGAACCAGCACAAATTGGCTACTCATTTTTTGATCCAAAGTTGGCAGGGCAAAGAAAAAAAATATGGGTAGAATTCTCCAGGGTATACTTAATTATGGCTATTGGAGTTTTGGGGATCTTTTCAATATACTGGGGCTCAATGTTTGGAAGGAATGAAAGAATACACAATTTGAAGATGTTGGTGGTGATAGAAGATGATACAAGCATCAATGGCATACCTCCTATCTTGGGTAATTCTCTTCAACAACTTTTGCAAACCCCCGCAGCTAGGAGTCGCGGAAGTTGGGAAATATACAATTCTTCTGAATTTGCGAACTTGGCTGCCGAGAATAATAACAATGTCGAACAAGAAATTCAAAGACAAATACACCACCAATTGTATTGGTCATCCATATACCTCAAGCCTAATGCCACCTGGAACTTTTACAATGCTTTAATTCAAGGTGATGGTAGCTACAACCTCTCCAACAATTCAATTGTTTCTATTTTTGAAACCGGAAGAGATTTCATGGCTATGAACCAGTATGTTACACCTTCCATACAAGTTATCGAAAGTTTGTGGTTGGAGCAGCAGACAAATATGACCCAGGCGGTAGTTAGATTAATATCCAATACTTCTGAAGTGCTATCTCAATCTGGTGCCTTACAATTACTTGCTACTCCAATTAAGTTTGTCTACTTTGACAGGATCAAATATAGCGATCCGGTTTTGCTTGCCCCTTCTCAAGTGGGTCTAATCTATATGATTATTATTACCTTCTTTCAATTTAACTTCCTCGCAGATATGCATAGGGCAGTTGCACAATCAGGGATGAAGAAGTCTCATTATGTCGCTTATCGATTTCTAGCTTCCGTTACTTCCTTCTTTGTGCTTAGTTTCGCCTTCTCCATGGTCTCATTAGCCTTCCAAGTCAATTTTAGTGCCGCATTCGGCCGTTCGGGATTTTTGGTGTATTGGGGAGTTTCCTTCCTTACCATGTGGGCAGTCGGTTCCGCTAGTGAAATTGCAGCCCTAATTCTTATTACCATCTACCCACCTCTCGTGGGGTTCTGGATGATCTTTTGGGTTATAATAAATATTGCACCAACATTTACTCCATTGGCATTAAGTCCAAAGTTCTACAGATATGGTTATGCTATGCCTATTCACAATTCCTATGAAGCGACAAAAGTCATTCTCTTTAATACTTATAAAGGAGAACTTGGAAGAAACATTGGCATATTGGTTGCTTGGATTGTTATATTCACCGTTGCTTTGCCTTTTGTATTGGCGTATTTTGGCAAGGCAATGGCTAAAAAAATGAGGGTAGCTGCTGAGAAGCAAGCAGGGTTGAAATAACCAAATGCAATATACCTGCATTATTTAATATTTAACTAGAACTATAGAATTGACAAAATGCTAAGATTACTCAATCTTTAGGTGGGACACATTGTAGAATATAGTAATACAGGCACAATATTCATGATTGAATTAACTTTTGAGATCGAAATGATTTTAAACTCAAGAAAAAAAAAGGCAGCGAACTTATCTGATGGCGAATTAGATAAATGCGGTTGAAAGGTTGGAGAGGGGTAGGGGGTGGGGTGGCAATGTCTTGATCCATCTTTTTCCAGAAGGTCTTAAAGACATTCAACAAGGGGTTTCGGCTAAACATACCTACCAACCGCCCGCCGCAATCTGGTACCTAAAACATGGTTGCAAAAAAAAAAACAAAATAAAAAAATAAAAAACCGAACTCTGTGCGAATCGGAATTAAGGTAGACGAACAAGGGCGGAATGAATTTCCACCTGGTGACGAAAAGTATAAATATGCTTGTAGTTTACCTTCCTGATAAACTTCAGTGGCAAAATTAATACCAACATATCAAAAAGATGGCTAGACAGATAGATACCGAAATAAGAAGAGACCTTTCTAAAGAAAGTCTAACTGCACCTGCATTTATACCATCGCCGCACCTTTCTGAACTGCCTAGCACCGACCAACTGGCCCCAAGTGATTCGAGCGTTTTCGAAACGGCTGAAAAAGGTCACTCATTCTTCCATCCCCAATTGAATGATGAAAGAAGCAAGTTAAAGTTTACCTTCCCCAAAGTGTATTTAATTATGGTGGTAGCAGTGTTGGGGATTTTTTCCATATACTGGGGTTCCATGTTTAAAAGGAACGATAGAATCAAAAATTTAAAGATGTTGGTGGTTATTGAAGACGACAAGTTTATAAATGGAATACCTCCGATCTTTGGAAATTCGCTTCATCAAATCCTAGATTCGCCCATTGCAAGAGCTCGCGGGAGTTGGCATATTTTCAATTCCACTGAATTTGCTAACATGGCCGCTGAAAACAACAACAGCATTGAGGCAGAGATCGAAAGACAGATACATCATCAAAAGTATTGGTCATCCATACATGTCAAGTCCAAAGCGACCTGGAACTTTTACAATGCGCTAGTTCAAGGAGATGCTGACTATGATGTATCCCATAATTCGGTTATTTCAGTTTTTGAAACAGGAAGAGACGTTACCGCCATGAACCAGTATGTCACTCCATCGGTACAGATGGTTGAAAGTTTGTGGTTGGGAATACAAACGGATATGACACAAGCAGTTGTCAAGCTGATATCCAATGCTTCCCAGGTGTTAGCACAACCAGGTACATTACAGTTACTTACAACGCCAATTAAGTTTGTCTACTTTGATAGAATCAAGTTCACTGATCCAGTGCTACTTGCCCCTTCCCAGGTTGGCTTGATCTTTATGATCATCGTTACGTTTTTCCAATTCATGTTCTTCGCAGACATTCATATGTCAGTGGGAAAGTCGGGGATAAAAAAACCTCACTATGTCATCTACCGAATTTTAGCTTCAATACTCTCATTCTTTGTACTTAGTCTTGCTTTTTCATTGGTATCATTGGCATTCCAGGTGGATTTTACTGTGGCATTTGGACGTTCCGGTTTCTTGGTCTACTGGGCTATCTCATTTCTCACCATGTGGGCAGTCGGAACTGTAAGTGAAGTTTTTGCTTTAATTTGCATTGTCATATATCCGCCATTGATGGGGTTATGGTTAATGTTTTGGGTTATTTTGAATATTTCTCCAACATTTGCTCCAATGGCCTTGACACCAAAATTTTATAGGTATGGTTATGCAATGCCTGTTCATAGTGCATATGAAATCACCAAGGTTATCCTTTTTAATACTTACAAGGGAGACATTGGTAAGAATTTGGGAATTATAATTGCCTGGATAGTTTTGTTTACCCTTGCCTTGCCGTTGACGCTAGCATTTTTCGGAAAAACCATGGCCAAAAGAGCTAAATTGGAGGCTGAGAAGGGGGGAAGCACCCCACTTTTCCCGAAATAGATAGAGCGACATATATATGGAAATAAAGACAGCTGATGATTTGAACATAAGTTTATATCATTTCCGATTAGTAATTTATATACTTTCTTGTGACTAAAGATATTGAATATCTGCCCACTCTGTTCCATGGATGCCGGGGAGTGGGGGGGGGGTGGCACTTGCTTCAGTTTTGAAAAATAATTGTACAAGTTTCCAGCTCTTGGCACTAAGATAAAATATCAAACGCACAAAGAACTCCTACCGCGAAATAAATCTAGCATGTAGAAGTAAAAAAGGGTCGTGTTTCTATATGACACTGGCAATAGTGACGTTATGAACTGCGCCTATTGTTTACCGCAACCATAATTTTTTTTTCCACCCATTGTTAAGCCAACCAGGAAAGTAGAACTCCGGCGACAGACACAGACACACAGACACACACAAACACAAATGAATTAATTAACTATTAGGAGAATGCTGCTACAATTCTTCTTTACATAAAAAGGTTATCAACCCCAACCATCTAACTCAAAAATCGGAAATTCCTCATTTGAAGGTTATGTTCCCAAGTTAGATGGAGATCCATTTTCCGGTGCTCTTTGTATATATGTATATATATATGTATATATTTTTTTGCGTACATTGGCTTAAAACCCCTAATCGCGGCTTATCTATTAGATGTGACTGCCCAATCAATTACATTACAGAGCCGATCCGTTTCGTTCGTTCGTTCGTTCGTTCATTGGCCGTTCATGTGAAACACGAAGCGCAACCTTGTAAACTGATAGCAAATGTCTTTATTTTGTGTATTGTTCTCTCGCAGAAGGCGAAAATTACACAAAAGTTCCCATTTTTGAGGGGATGGCGGGAAAAATGGATACAAATTTCACTTTTGTCAACATTTAAGCTTTAATTTCATGTCATTTCTTTCGCCTTTCAAATAATAAATTCTTTTCTTCACTTCTTTTCTAATCAATTGGTAAAAAAAATGGACAATCTCACCGACGAAGAGAAGAGATTGCAAAATGTTAGATTCAGGCAATGGGGTCCCTATGTTGGTGAAAGACAATGGGCAACTGTCAGAGAGGATTATTCGCAGGATGGTGACGCCTGGCTGTCATTCCCATTCGAGCATTCAAGATCCAGAACCTATCGTTGGGGTGAAGATGGTTTAGCCGGTGTTTCCGATAGAAGACAATTGATCAATGTGACAATGGCTGTCTGGAATGAACAAGATGATATATTAAAGGAAAAGTTGTTTGGTCTTACCAATGGCCAAGGTAATCATGGTGAAGATGTTAAGGAATTGTATTACTATCTTGATAACACTCCTTCCCATGCCTATATGAAATATTTGTACAAGTACCCTCAGACAAAGTTCCCATACAAGCAATTGGTTGAAGAAAACGGCAAACGATCAAGATTAGAGGATGAATATGAAATAACCGATACGGGAATTTTTAAAGATAACAAATATTTTGATATTGTTTTTGAATGTGCAAAAGGCGACGACTCCCCAGATGATTTATATTTTAGAATCACTGCTTATAACAGAGGTGACAAGCCTGCACCTTTGCATATTTTACCTCATTTGACATTGAGAAATACCTGGGCCTGGGGTACTGAAGAATCTAACAAGATTCCCAGACCCTCCGCTACCCAAGTCGGAGAAAGTACCATCGAAATTGAACAGCAGAGATTCGGCAAGCGTTATTTGTCCTTTGCTCCATCTCCTGGTTGTACGGAAGATTCACCGGATGTTGAACCGGTACTCTTATTTACTGAAAATGAAACAAATACCAAGAGATTGTATAATCAAGAAAACGAATACAAATATGTAAAAGATGGTTTTCACGATTACGTTATTGACGGAGTTAAAGGTGCTGTAAACCCCGCTAAACAAGGTACGAAGGCATGTGGGTGGTTTCTGTTTAATGAGAATGGAGGAGTAGCTCCTGGTGATTATGTCACCATTCGTTATAAGTTAACTAAAGATAACACTGAAGTTGATGAATTTGAACTAGACCAAATATTTACTAGACGTCAAAATGAGGCTGATGCCTTTTATTGGAAAATCACCCCATTACCTATTAGCGACGAGTTGAGACAGATTCAAAGACAAGCGTTCGCTGGTTTATTGTGGACCAAGCAGTTTTACTACTTTATTCATAATTATTGGTCGACTGGTGATCCAGATACCGTGAAACCTCCGATTAATAGAGCAAACGGAAGAAATAAAGAATGGAGTCATATGTATGTTGATGATATCTTATCGCTTCCTGATAAATGGGAGTACCCCTTTTTTGCTGCCTGGGATTCCGCCTTCCATTGTATTCCCTTTGCCATGATTGATCCTTGGTTTGCTAAAAATCAAATTGATTTGTTATTAAGAGAATGGTATATGCATCCAAATGGACAAATCCCAGCATATGAATGGAATTTCAATGATGTCAATCCTCCAGTCCATGCTTGGGCGGCTTATAGAATCTTTAAAATCGAAAAAAAGATGTATGGTGTTGAAGATATCGACTTTTTAGAAAAAGTTTTCCAAAAGTTAATGTTGAATTTCGCTTGGTGGGTCAACAGAAAAGATGCCCATGGTAACAATGTTTTTGAAGGTGGTTTCTTAGGTTTGGATAACATTGGTGTCTTTAACAGATCTGAAGATTTACCTACTGGAGGTAGTTTAGAACAGGCCGATTCTACCGGTTGGATGGCCTTCTTTGCCTTGCAAATGTTGAATATTGCCCTTGAATTAGCCAAGACGAGACCCGTTTATGAAAATATGGCTTCCAAATTCTTTGAACATTTCATTCTTATTGCTGATGCTATGACTTTTAGAGGGGCAGATCAAGACGATGTTGGTTGTACTAAAAACTCCCTCTGGGATGATAAGGACAAATTTTATTATGATGCTATTCGTTATGGTGAAGACCATACTGAATCGTTAGCGGTAAGATCTTTAGTGGGGTTGATTCCATTGTATGCCTCATTAACGTTAGAACCAGAAACCTTGGAGAGATTCCCCTCGTTCAAAAAACGTTTAGACTGGTTCCTTTTACACAGAAGGGACATTGCATCTAGAAATATCGCATCCATGGAAGCTAGGGGTGTTGGTGAAAGATTGTTGTTATCTTTAGTTTCCAAGGAGAGGTTAGTGGCAATTTTGGAAAAGATGTTAGATGAAGATGAATTCTTATCGCCTTATGGTATTAGATCATTGTCCAAATATCATAAGGATCATCCATTCCAGATGGAAGTTGATGGTCAGAAGTTCTCTGTTGAATATTTACCGGGTGAATCTGATTCGGGGATGTTTGGAGGAAATTCCAATTGGAGAGGTCCTATTTGGTTTCCAACCAACTTTTTATTGGTTGATGCATTACAACGATTCTATTTGTATTATGGACCTGATTTAAAAGTCGAATGTCCCAAGGGTTCAGGTGATTTCTTGAATTTGGCTCAATGTGCTCAAGAAATTCAACACCGGATGATTCATTTGTTCCTCAGAGATGAAGATGGTAATCGTGCTTGTAATGGTAAAAATGACCTAGCTAATAAGGATCCTTTCTTCAAGGATTACGTTCCATTTTATGAATACTTTGATGCTGATACAGGTCGAGGTTTAGGTGCTTCTCATCAATGTGGCTGGACTGCGCTTGTTTCCAAATGGATTCATGATAATGGGTCATCAGCAAAAATCCCCAAGACTCCACGTACGCCATTGCACAGAAGAAGATCATCTGTCTATGTTCATGATACTGAAGATATTGCCGACAAAGACCAAGACGAAATAATGCAATATTTTATTAAATCTGGTAGTCCAACTCCTGGTAATCAATTAGTAAGAAGAAAATCTGGAAAATCTTTGTTGAATTTAACAGTCCATGCCCTTGACTTGGATGAAGAGGAAGGTAGTGCGAAATTTAAGGTTGCTGAATCCAGAAAGCTTGGTGATTTGCAAAAGGGAGTTCCCGTTCATCCTGAAAAGCTAACACGTGAACTTAATCAATTGTATAGGGCAGAATCTGCAGCTTCTATTGATTCAGGTGCTGATCACGATAGCTTCTTGGACCAAATAAAGCGTTCATTTGAAAAGTTCAAGGTTAGAACCGACGAAGGTGGCGTTGGAGATGAGGTTGAAATTAGAACTCGTTCCGAACAACAAGAATAAGATCGGTAGTATAAGACGTGTTTTTAAACTATTTTCTTTATCTGAATCCCCAAAAGGGGATTTATATTACATTGTTTCTCCATTGTTAATCAAAAAAAAAAAAGAATAAATAAATACCTTGTTCAGAAAAGTAACTAACTCTATTCAGCGGATTTAAATCGCCGATGCACGTGTATGAGTATAGCTAGTCTCACCTCCTATTTCATTTCTTTGTGTGTGTGATTTTTTTTTTTTTTGTTTGACTGGAGTAGACGGGACCCTAAGTAACCAAGTGGCAACTTACAAGCCGTTCGTTTATTACTACATACAACCTATGTCTGAATTATTTGCAACCTACGAGTCAGAGTTCCAGTTGGCTTTACAGGAGGCCAAAACCAAGATTGCACAGATTAATTCTGTTGAGAATGCGGGCATGTATTATAGTTAGATTCTGCCACCTTGATGAGGTTCTTCATACTAACATAACCCTTAGATCAAAGGAAATCCTATCTCCAGTCCATCGAAGCAGCATCCGACGAAGCTCTTGAAGTGCTCGACCAAATGAATATAGAAGTCCAAAACCTTCCTTCCAACCAGAGATCTTCATACAATTCAAAAATCCGCCAATATAGATCACAAATAGACGAGACCAAGAATAAATATCGAGAGCTATTAGATTCACAAGATAAATATGAGTTATTTGGGAATAGATATACCGATCAAGACATTGAACCTGGTAGCTTACAAGATCAGCAACGTAAGCAATTATTAAGCAACAATTCCTCCCTCGAAAGATCATCCCAAAGATTACAGGATAGTCAAAGGATTGCCTTGGAAACCGAGGCCATTGGTGGTAATATACTCAATGACTTGCGATCACAAAGAGAACAAATTTCCGGTTCTAGAAATACCCTTCTGCAAGCGGACAACTACGTTGATAGGTCAATTCAAACTTTGAAATCTATGAGCAGGAGATTGACTGCTAATAAATTCATTAGTTATGCCATTATTGCCGTGTTGATTTTGTTGATTTTCTTGGTTCTTGCTAGTAAGTTCTCTTGAACCTATGGATTATACATGATTTCAATATTGCAGTAATTTGTGTGTGTGTGTGTTTGTTTTTTGTTTTGTTTTGATTAACCAACTTTAATGTAACTAAAAAATGATACTTTTAGATCTATAACCGATAGTGTTTGTAGTTGTGAAGATATGATACATCCTTCTCTTGGTAATCCCCGAATTCTTATAGGCCGTGGGAAAGATTGACTTGTTCGCAAAACGTGAAAAAATCGCAAGGGCCCGGGCCGTACCAAAAAAAAAAAAAAAAAAAAAAAGAAAAAGATACATCGAGGACAAATTTCTCCATCTCTTTTGAAGAAGCATCAAGAACAGTTTGTTGGTACTTCAGACCTTACATATACTTATAGAGAATAAACTGCAGTATGTTCAGGAGTTTAATAAAGATAGCTAATCGAGTCCCAAGAAATACGCTGATTGCGCAGCAGCTTACTCGTCGAGCAATCATTAGCAACAACATATCCCAGACATTTGTCTCCCACTTCCACCACACTGCTATTAGATCTCACGGTCATCTTCATAAACCAAAAGCAGGTGAAGAACTTCATATAACTTTTATAGCCAAGGATGGTCAGCAGTTTACTTATGAAGTAGCGGAAGGCGATAACATATTAGATATTGCCCAAGCTCATAACTTGGATATGGAAGGTGCATGTGGAGGATCTTGTGCTTGTTCAACTTGTCATGTTATCGTTGATCCCGAGTTCTATGACGAAATCCCCGAACCTGATGATGATGAAAATGATATGTTGGATTTAGCATTTGGATTAACTGAGACTTCAAGATTGGGCTGTCAAGTTAAGATGTCCAAAGAATTGGACGGTATCAGAGTTGCCTTGCCTGCGATGACTCGTAACTTGCAATCAAAGGACTTTAAATAGGATATTTGGTTTTCTATTGGTGATTATTTCGTGTATATATTATTTATATAATGATAGAAGAAACAAAAAGCAAAAAAAAAAAAAAAAAAAAAAAAAAAAAAAAAAAAAAAAAAAGAAGGGTTTTTGCAACACTTTTATGTAATGCTTGGAACGTCAACTCTCTTGCCCTGGCAGAATTCACTTTGAATTATGTTATTACCAATATCATATCCAAATCTATCCTGCTTTCCAGTATAGCCTACAAACATACACTGTATGCTGGAAGGAAATTGCGATAAGATCGTTTCAATATCGTGCAGTTTAATCCTATTTTCATTGATATCGATCTCAATAAGCTTATTATGGAAAGTTAAATCTCTATCATGACCAATCATATATGGAGTCAACTTGGTCAATTTGTTCAGACAGAGGTTGATGCTTCTTAAGTCGGTGGATGAATTTCTTGGGAATGTTAAATTTAATAACCTTAGATTGTTAAATGATAAGTCCAAGCTCCTTAAACTTATTGAATTGAATTGATAGGTGAAACTTTCAAATTTATTACAAGAAAGAATCAAGGTGTGTAAGTTTTCGAGGGAACTGAATAAACTAGGAGAAATGCTTGAGATATTGTTTCCAGCAAGGTTAATGGTTTCAACTGATGGTGGAAATTTCATATTAAATTTAGAAAGTTTATTCTGTGATAAACAAATATACTTCAATTGAGATCCGGTTTCCCAAGAAATATTCTTGATTGTAGTCATTTCACAAGCACTAAAACTTAGTTCGACAATCGATGCCGGGATTTCAAAGTCGATCAAACTTTTAATTTTGCAATTATCAAAATTTAGAATTCGCAAATGGTTAGGTAAATAAATATCTTGAATGTTTGATAAAAAACTGTAGTTCAAGTATAGGATTTCAATATTCAAATCTTCACCTTGTTGATTTTTCGATAGGTCCAAAGGGTTTGTTAATCTATTTTCTGTCAAATGAATAGTGTGTAATCCAGAAGGAAACATTGGCCTATCTATACTCTTAATCATGTTTGATCCGATTCCCAAATTCACAAGGCTCTTGGGGAATGCAACGTTATTCACTGACGTTATCTGATTCACCTCCAATGATAGTACCTCAATCGAGTCAGGAAAGTCAACATCACTCAAGTAAGGACCAAGTTGGGTGTTTGACAATTTCAAATAGTTCAATTTCGTGAACCTCTTGAATCTTGGCAAGTGAAGGGACCAGTCTATTTGGTTGTCTGCCAAGTTTAGATATTCTAACAGTTCTGGTAAGTTTCTGTCTATGGAGGATAAATCCATTAAAAGGTTATTACTAAGGTCCAATTTTTTCAAAGTGGGAGGAAATTTGCAATCGTTAAGAATTGAAGTGCGTTGCAGTCCCATAATTCTAAGAGTAGTCAACTTGAAGCCTGAGAAATCAACCGCTCTGTCCAATCCTGTTATTGAAAACTCTTGAAGGTGTTGTAAGCCATGGAAATTTTCGGGGATATCAAATAATATTTGATTCAAATCTATAATTTGGCTTTCATCTCCCCACAAGTTTTTAACACTCAATTCTTTTAACCGACTTCCCAAGTTCTGTTCAATTAGGGTTCGGATATATTGAAAGTGAGACGAGTTGTCCTTTATCTTTGTTAAATCTATCGATTCTAATTGTTGAGGAATCCGATAATTGAGTGATTTTTCTTGAATTATACAGTTGCCTAACTTTAATCGGTTCAAATCAAAAGGCAAGGACCTATTTATATAAACCGTATGATTGTTATTCCATCCAAACAGATTTGGGTGTAGATTCAAGGTGTTTAAACTAACCTTGGAACTAAAATTAGATCGAAATTTAACATTACTGTCTTCAAACCAAACATTTTCTAATTGTGGAAATAGTTCAATATCAAATATGAAATCACCACTGTAGTTATATACTGTGGTTGATACTATTGAAGATCCCAAAGCCAATGACAACTTTTTGAACACGAAATTCAAACTTAAGTTGTATAATAATCCAGGATTGAATTCCATTTCTATATTATATGTGAGTAATGAGGTTGAATTATTATTAATCTGGGATACTATCAGCAAAAATTCATCAATATCTGGTATTGTCCAGATATAAAAACTAACTGTAATTAAGGTTCCGATTCTTTCTTCAATGCAATAGTCGATGATATTAAAAAGATAATTCTTCGTAGGAAGGTACTGTAAAGTGTCCTTATTGATATATGTGGGCATTCGACCATACATATGCAAAAACGAAGGCTGGGTAATTCTATTATTGAAAGATATGTTGGAGATGCTGAGTAGGTTATTCATAGCTGCCTTGACAACAAGGTTTTGGCTCAAGAACTTATCATGGTCGATTAACTGGATTAGTCCCTCCACTTTTGCATATCCAATAATTAATCTGATAACTTCTACTGGAAATCTATCAAGCAATATTTGGTACTCTAAGGACATCTCTTTGTATGGAAAATTTGCTCAAGTCCTTCAATCGATATAACCAGATTATTTCCCACAATTATAGACAGATGGGTGCTTCCAATTCCTTATTACTCGGATATTATCAGTTTGTGAGTAATTGTGTGTGGATTTTTTTTTTTGCAAATGCTAACTGTTTTGGGTATAGGAACATAGTTGGGCAGCAACCGAATCCCAGGGGGGGAAGAGCTCGGGAGAACTTAACTTTTTTGCGCACCAATTTATTCTCTCGCGCCTCAAACCAACAATATAAATTGTTGGTTCTGTGTATATGTCCAGCAGTGGAACCATATCAATTACACTCCGTTGTCAAAAAGAAAAGTAGAGTGAATACATTGTATTTCCACCCCACTGTCTACTCGTTTCATTCCATGTCTTCAAGGTGAGGTCAACTATACCTTAGCAATTCTCGATTGAATCGCTAGACTCGGGTAAAAAATGAATATTCTTGAACTAGGAAAAACAACATATACAGAGATGGACATGTAAAATTGCTCATCTTACAATCTAAGCCTTCGGGTGGTGAAACCTATGATTGACAATGATTGATCTAAAGGGGACTCAAAACCAAGATCAAATTTTGTGGGGGAGGGGGAGGAGGAGGGAAAAAGATTGTTTGTGAGAAATCTTAATCACAAAACCATGAGATCGCAATGAGCAACGAATCAATCAAGTGCATAAACTTGCTGGGGGGGGATGATACTATCCCCAATTCCAAACTGGTTATAAGGTAAGGTGGCGACGCATTGTGGGGATTTATACGTAATTGATTTCTTTTTAAAAGATTTAAGTGATGATGGTAAACAAATTCCGAGAATTTAAAATGACAACACACCCTTCAAGAGAATTTCTCGTCAAAACATGTCATTTGTTTTCTGTTCTCGGCGGTGGAAGAACTTTGATCATTCATTTAGAGAGAGAGTGTGTGTGTGAGAGAGCGAGAGAGAGAAACGCACAAATTTACTTTGCGTCTATGCAGTCACCTTCCCGTTTTAAGATTTGATTATTTTTTTATTTTGTTTTGTTTTGCCTCAAACAAATTAACCGTTAACCACGCGGTAGCAATTAACTCTAGAAGGATATTAAATTGGTATCGCTTTGTTTTCTTCTTTCCAAAGTGAATAAATCATAACTAGGTTGTAAAACTATCAATCACTACTCATATTTACAACCAATTCAACTAGCTTGTTCCCCTCCTTGAAGCTTATCTTTGCCAATCCCCCTTACTATTTTATTTCAAAAATAGTTTTTAGTCTCGGTTAGATAACGTGTGTGAGTGTGTACATTTACCACTTTTTTCCTTTCCTATTGATAAGGAAATTTGTTTATTTAAGGATTCACACACACAGACACACACCATTTACCACGCCCGCCCTTTTCAGAATATCCAGTCTCCTAGTCTCGCTCCAGATTGCACGACATAGAATACGTCAAACTTCAGTTTTACTTGGAAAATTGAAAAAAACTATTGCCAGTTTTAATTCCGGATATTATTCCTTTTCTGTTATCGCACACACATGACGGAAGCCCTGGTTAACGATACCACTAGGTTAAACAAACTGTATGTATACAACATTGAAGCCTTTCAAACAGATCAAATACTAACAGAAACATGATATAGTCACGCGAATCCCAAAAGAGGCCATAGATTAGGTACAGCTTCAGCAACATGGAAAAAGATTAAATCGGCCACATCAAGTGCTGCAAACTACCCAATCACTACTTCCACTTCCACCAATGGCTCCAGCAGCAATTCGGACGATGATTTGTCAGAAATCGGTTCTGATACAATAATTGAAAACGGACCTTGTGGGGAATTTCTTATATTGTTCCCTAATGAATCTATATTGGAAATCTGGGATTGGACCTCTACAAATAGTGAAAATTCCAGTGATGGAGATACTCTCTTCCTCCAGAGTCAAATTCATATGACGTTGGAGCTGGATGAGGAAATACAGGTTTTCAAACAATACCAGAAACTAGGCGATGATTATATTGTTCTTATTATTTGTTCCAATGGTAGCGACTACTACTTACAATCTCATTCATTCACCATACACGACAAACTATCAAAGGTCAATCTGTCACTTAAACTCAATAAATTTGATCAGGAGGTGGTTTACTTTACGGTTAAATCGAGCAGGAAGTTTATTTGTGTTGGTACGAATCAAGGATTCGTTTCTATATTTGAATTTGATGAAGGATCTTATGAAATAATACCCCCGAATCACCGAATGAAGCTTTCAAACATTCGGAAACACCTGTGTCATCCCCTATTATCTAAACATGCCTTTCTAACTAAAGTTGCTGAAAATGAGTTGATTCTCCAAACCAGTTTGAATGCAGATTCTTTTCCCATTTTTGATATAGTCGATAATTGGCTCGTTTATTCACCTACTAAATTCGAATACAGGCATCTAAAGGCTGTTCATGATAGTTCTACTACTCCCAGGGAGGTACGGGAACGCTATTTAGACCCAATTATTACCAATGCAAGAGCTAGTGAGAATACCAAACAAAAAAGTTCTATGTTCACCCCTATGAAACTTCCCATGTCAAAACCGTTGTTAGCTAAAGTGTTTTCTTCATTATCAAACACTGCCTTAGATGGGTTGTTTAAGTTGTCGGAGGTTTCTTCGGCAAAATTCAAGGCATATATGGCATCCAATTCTACTAACAAACCTGTTGCAGAGCCACCAGCTACTATTAACTCGATTAGTAAATCAATTGGAAAATTGCTCTATTCAACTGCCTCCAACACAGCAACAAATTTACAGAATAGTACCAAGAACTTAAAACCCAACAACAATCAAATATTGAGTATTCTAGATCTTGGTAATGATAAAGTAATGGGGACTTTTAAACCTCCAGGAGGTGTTTCTCAAGTTTCATTATCACCATATGATTTACAATTGGTCCACGCAAATGCTAGAGGTGATTCGTTGTATATGTGGGATTTGTACAGATTACCTGTTGATATTGAAGTTATTGGCAAGTTTATGAGAGGAAAGACTTCATCAATCATTGAAGAGATATTTTGGTTTATTAACAACTATGATGCAAAGAGAAATGAGGGAGATGTTTTTGGCAGTAATTCTGGTTTTGGTGTAATTACAAAATCAACTGGGTCTGTTCATTGGTATAATATAAATTACTTATCAGGAAGTCTTAATAATAATTATCCTAATAGTTTCAAGAAGAAAACTCAAGTAACACCGGGGAAATTTATGGATTCATGGATTTTGTCTTCCTTCAAAGCAAAACAATTTGCAGCAATTCCAAGCTTACCTGATTCCAACTCGAATAATCTCAATCAATTGGCGATTATAGATAACCATAACTTTTTGAAATTGATAAGTCCTTTAAATGGTCAACATTTCTACCGATTTGAATTGCCTGATTCCCCAGTGACATCAAGCTTTGTACCTACATTGAATGGTGGCAGCCAACAAGAGAACACCGAAGAAACCAATTCGGAAGCTGTAAATCCATTATCACAGGCCGAAATTCAAACATGTTCGCCATTCCTAAACTTGATAAATAACAATCGGGTTGAATTTGCATTACTTGAAAATGATTATGAAAGTTTTGGAAGTGAATTTGGAAATCCAATTCCTGAGAGAATTATTAAGTTTAGTGAAAGCGAATCAAATCATAATTCAATAAAGTCGAAAGCAGACTCAAAAGAAGAAAGTGATCTTCCAGCTTTGGATAAATTATATATTGACCAAGATGAAGAAAGCGATGATGCTTAACCAGATCACTACTTTTTTTTTTCTTTCTTTTTCTTCTGTGATATTCGGGTAATTTTTCTTAGGGGGTTTATCGGGGCTTTCTGTATGTTTTTTTTTGTTTTTGCCCTTGTTAATAGCTTTTGTTATGATTGACTTGGCATTACGGCCAATATTTTAAATATGGTTTTAGCTAGCGAAACAAGAACTTGGGATCAGTATATCTGGGAGTTTTTGCGTCAACTAGAGATATTAGATATAGTTTTATTTTATTTTATATATTTAATTAATAATCAACCTAAATTACCAATCTAAATAATTGAACAGGTACAACAACAACAACAACAACAACAAAAAAAAGATAACACTTGATGATAGTATAGTACATGGTAATGACAACATCGCCGTAGATCGGGGAACAGAAAAAGCTTTGAGGGAGGAAGTGACTCCTAGGATCTAAATCAATTGGGCTATATAGGGAAACTTTGAGTAAATTCGGATCTAATATGATGTCTCTAATATTGTATTGGAGTACTTAGAAGACCAACCTGATTAATTCTAAAACGGCACCACCACAAACTAAGAATAATAAGACAAATAACCATGTCTTCGAAACTGGGAATTCAAACTTACTGTCTTCCTTCTTTGTCTTACCCCATTGTTTAACATTCTTCTTTTCGAATTTGGCATTGGCGGCCCTTTGCTTTACTGTTTGTAATGCCTGCAGGAAATTACGTTAGTATAAGTTTCAAGAAAAATAGCATATGGTAGACCTATACATACCATTGTAAACGTATATATGATATTGAATGTAGAATAAATGAATAAGGAAAGTAAGAGAGTAGAAGTATCGAATTTTTTTCGTTAGTTGATACACAATATGCATTTTTAAACTGGAAGGAATCGAGACACGTCAGAAAAAACTAATATGCAGGTTCAAAAAAAACCAATATGCTTAGAGATGAGATCTGACGTGCCACTTTCGCTTAAAAAACCCAGGACCAGTATTCTGCAATGGTTGTAAGCATTCCTTGAGGCACTGTTTTCAATACAAAGGACCAACCCGGAAAGTTGCCAACCTTCGAGGCACACAAGTAAAAAAAAAAAAATTGATGGGTTACACTTTTTCATGACCAAATTTCGCTTAAAATTCTAAATTGATATTCACGGTATGGTCCAGTAAATATTCTCAACACACAATGCGGAATTGCTCGGGGGGAGGGGCGATCGCTCATAGGGTCATACGTATGTAATCCATCAAATATGTATTTGCTCTTTAGTAAAAAATTAGTAAAAATTAGCGCCGCTCGGTTTCGATCCGAGGACATCAGGGTTATGAGCCCTGCGCGCTTCCACTGCGCCACGGCGCTTACCGTTAATACCAAATGATGGCTTCTTATAGTAAACTTTGTTATGTAATATCACGTGCCTTTGATTTTAGTATTGCAGTAAGGATGTTATTTGAAATTTGTACAAACTGATCGTGTGGAATATGGGAAACTATATCAAATTTCTAACCCCATTTATACACCCCAAACGATTGCTGATTTGGGGACGACATGACTGATCTGAGCAATTTTATGCTCTTGTATTAGATCTTGATCTAGGTTTTCAGTAATTGCTTATTCATGTTTTAGCAAACAAAATATTTCTTTTTAGAATCTTCACCTTGTATTTCATGAAACCAATGCTTTATATTTCCACAGCTTTACCATACTCATCCGTTATGTATTACAATAATTTGGGATAATATGGCAGAAGAAAAATTATGTGTATACCCTTACTGTCAATATTGGCTTCACCCAGTGGTACTACGTAATATGACCGATGTGAACGGTTCAACTTCAACCTCACATGGTTTTGGAAGTATCACACCTGTTGTTTGCCCAATTAATCACATTGGAAAATTGACTATCCTGAGGTATGCTTCTCATGCTCTCTGTTATCTCTATACTATACTCCCCACTCCAGTAGCGACCTTCAGGGGAATGCATAGCTATCAAACTGCTAGAAGTATTCTATAATTGGCCACGAAACAACGCTGGAGGCAATTTCTAAACCACGACATCGTGTTACCAATCAAAGAACTAAAGTGTACTAAATTGAAGCCTGTTTAGAAATTCCCAGTGTTTCTTCAAAATACCTTACCGCCTTTTCAGGTAGGACAGATGGGAGATGGGAGATGGGAGATGGGAGATGGGAGATGGGAGATGAAATTGAGTGGCGACAAAACTCTCAAAATTGCATTTCTTGCATCACAAAAGTGTGAACGCTGCATGCAACTGTAAGTGATTTACTTGAAGTATCTACTACAAGAAACATCCATAAATGAATACATACTAAACTAGCAAGTTTCGCCAAAACCTATTATGAATACACCAATACGTTGAAAAGTAAAATAGATAGTGTAGTTGAGAAAAAAAAAGCAACCCCGGAAGGACATTCAACTACACCAATTAGCAAGGCTACTACTGTAAACGAGGTTAATTTAGAAATTAAAATTGGTTGCGAAAAATTACGGAAGTCTTTCTCAGACTCGGGCAAGCTCAAAAACTTCTTATCGCCAGGTCTCTCTTCCGAGCACTTCCATTCCTTTGTAAATTGAACAGCAATACTGTAACGTAAGGCCCAAACAGCAGGGTTAAAACCATATCCTGACACACACCTAAAAAGTTAAACATCATCATACTACACCCCGAGTTATGGAGTAAATAAACAGTACATAAAAGTTTCACATGTGAATCTCAGATTGCAACAGATCAAAACTCCTTGACAAGAAAAAATAACGGAGACGCATTGGTGACACCCAATAAAACCAAATAGTTGAGTCAAATATTTCTGAGATCCACATTCAAAAATAGACAATGTAGGCATTATAAGCAGGAATTGATTGTAGGCAAACTTCGTAAAAGGATGTATTGTTTGTAAGGGATTGATAATCGTAAACCTACATTGGCATTATCCCCCCCCCACCTCCCCCCCACTCGTTTTGTCCTCTTTCGCCCCC
>JAJMHC010000008.1:0-18685 GCA_030582855.1 Hemisphaericaspora lyxosophila
ACCCGAAAATACAAATCTTATTTTTTTTTTTTTTTTTTGAGATTGACCTCGAGAATTTTCGTCTTCCCAGAGAGACCTTTAATGATAGCGAACATCAGGAACGCAGCCACAATCTTGGCTTCTGTCAATATGCCTCAAAGCTCAAGAAGTTATCACACCATTCGGGAAAGTTATCGTACCCTCAGACACATCCATTTCCCAAATATCACCTCATTCAAGCATGGGCTCGATATTCAAGATGCTATAATGAACGCAAACCTAGATTTCAAATCCGTTGATCATAGACTTCGTCAAATCGAACTCAGAGCCAAAAAGACCTCGACTGAGATCACTGAACGCGATAGAGAGATAATTACCCAAATAAGAAATTTGCAACCCTTGCCTACTATCTTAACCTTTGAATTCGATAATGTATATGCGGGAGGATTGAAACTGAAACAAGAAATTGGACCTGAGTTAATTAAACAATTCGAAAAGTTCGGATGTGAATACCATCAATTGGATCGTGGTGGACAGGTGACTTGGCATGGAAGGGGACAACTTGTAGCATATACTCTTGTGGATCTAAAAGCCTTTCAAAAGCTATCGCCGAAATGTTTCGTTAGTCGTGTATTATTAGATAGTATAACAAATTTACTTGATAAGAATTTCGGGATTTCAAGTAGGATAACTGAAAACCCGGGGGTTTGGGCCACACCAGAGGACAAGATTGCCAGTGTGGGTATTCGAGTTAAGAGGGGGGTTACTGAATATGGGATTTCCTTGAATGTAAATCCCGATTTGAAGTTTTTGAATACGTTTGAGATGTGTGGGTTGAAGCAGAAGAGAGCTACCTCTATCGTGGGTCAACGAAACGACGTAGAGACTGATGTCAAACAAGTTGCTTCTATGTTTGTCGAAGAAATTGCTAATAAATTGGAGATGGATAGGATTGAATATATTGCTGGAGATAAGTTATAGATATTAGAAGAAATAAAAACGTGTATTTATTAAAAAAAGAAGAAGAGAAAACAATTGTAACGAATAAGAAAAGTATATAATAGGGTTATAAACAAGAAATCCTTGTTTGACTCTACCTAAGAATGTAGTTTGTTGAATCAAAAGCTGGCCAGTTCCAAACATTTACTCGTCTGTTTTGTAAAATTATCATGTATTAAAAAAAAACAAATTATGTAAAACATACTGAAGAATGAAAAAACGAATAAGGAATTCAGCACCTGAGTTCTAATGTAGCACAGAGCTTAGAATAAAGCAACACCCACAGCGGCAAAGGCAGCAACAACGGAAGCTAACTTACCAGCATTTGATGGAGCATCGTTCTTCTTAGAAGTAGAAGAGTTAGTTTCAGATCCAGATTCAGCGGAGTCAGTTTCAGAAGAAGAACCACTCTTCTTAGAAGAAGAGGAAGTGGTAGTGACTCTGTCTTCACATTGGAACTTGTCACCCTTGATGTCACCGTTAGTGTTTAATTTGTTGAAGGCTTGACAAGATAATTCACCGTTGGTCTTTAAGACAAATCCACCAGCGACTCTTTGTAAGGATTCAAAAGTACCGTTGTCGAAAGAACCGGTCATGTTAACTGAACCACCGACAGTCTTCAATTCTGGGAATCCATCAAAGGACTTCAAGTCATCGTTGTCGGTGATTTGTAAAGCACCACCAATAGAAGCCAACTTTGGGAAATCGATTTCTTCTAAATCGTCGTTATCGTTGATGACAAGAGACTTACCAATAGATTGTAAGTTCTTGAATTGAAGCTTGTCAACAGAAGACGAAGACACAGCGAAAGTACCATTAGCAACAGTCAAGTTTGGAGCTGAGATGGAGTTAACGGATTGGAAGATAACGTTATTAGCACCCTTTAATTGACTTAAGATAACATCGACCTTATCAGCATTATAAGAAATGTCAAGGGTGTCAGTAACTTCAATCAAACCAGAATCAATAGTTTCAATTTGGTCATTGTTGTTAACATTGAAAGTCTTTAATTTGAAAACGTTAATACCAGTTAATGAGTTTAAACCAGTATCGGAGATGATAACGGAATCAGCAGAGGTGATACCGGCAGTTAAACCGGCGGTTTCTAAAGCTGGTAAAGCATTGAAGGATAAGGTACCAACGGTGGTTAATTGAGCTAAGTTCAAGTTGGCTAAGATGGTGTTAGCATTAAGTTCTAAAGTACCTGAGACCAATTGTAAAGTTGGGGCGTTAACAACGGTAGCTTGGGTGGCATTCTTGATGGATAAATCACCGAAAACTTGTTCTAAACCAGTTAAGTCAATAGCACCGAAAGCATTACCATAAATGGTAATGTCACCGACAGCGGTAGCACAAGCTGCAACTTGAGCAACTTGAGCAGAAGCAGTGGCAGTGAAATCAGAGAATGAACAAGCACTGGTAACATGTGGAGTGGCAGTAGTTAAAGTGGAGTCTACAAGTGAATTGTTAGTATTTCTCATTCATTAGGGAAATTATTTGTTGAATAACACTCGACGTATATGCTTGGATTCAGGGATTAATTCGTTTTTTCCCGATTCAGACAATGGTTTCTCTGGTGTAATGCTGTTGTTGTTGTTTTTTTAGTTTTTCTACTAAAAAAAAAATACTCATTAGTTGACCTGAAGACCATTTTGGCATTAAAACAAGCGGTTGTGGTGGTTTATCTCCTCCTCCACTCCAAGCAAATTGCAAGATCTACGGGTGGTTGTCTCGAAGATCCGGAAAAAAATGTTTTTCTGAATTAATCTGAGGCGAAAAAAACGGAAAAAAAAAATCCGATCTAAAAATAGTACGCCCGATATTACCACTTGGATGAGATGTTGGTTAATTAAACCACCAAAACAAAATTTTCGAGGAATATTTGAAGTGGTTATCAAATTCGCAATATGGTTTCATTCATTTTCCTCGAGGATTTGAACCGAGGCACTCGGATAACCAAATTATTGAGCACCAGCGGCTGAAATAGAGTCAGCGAAGAATAGAAAGATCCTTGTATATTCTTGAATCTCATGCCATCAGTGGTCAATGTGCATTGGGATGGAGCAAATCTTTCGAATCCATCCCCAGGTGGATGTGAATGTGCAGGTGCATGTGCATGTGAGTGTGAGTGTGATTTTTCTGGATATTTAGTATACATACTGTTGCTGTTGGCAGCAGAGGCTAAAGCAGCGAAAGCTGAAATGACAAAGACCTTCTTGAATTGCATCTCTGATAAAATAAGGATTGAAAAGGTGTGTAACTTGAAAAGAAGAGAAAAGAAGAAGAAGGAGAAGGAGAAGAAGAAGTTAAAAAGAAGGAGATTAAAAACAACCGAAGAAAATCTCACAACTGAGAGTCAAAATCCGAGAAAATGAAAAAGGAGAAATAAAAATTCTTCAAAGTGAAATTTTATGAAAATTTTTGATTGAGAACAATGAGAGAATATTATTGGCATCAAATAATTGATACATTTTCCATTGTTCACCAAGACTACTTTCACTAAAAGTGTCTGTCTGATGTTTTTACAAACACACACTAGACTGGATTAATATAAATAGGTAGCACTTGGAATCATCCTCGATTGCATATCTATCTCATCCATGTACAGAGTAAATGTAAGCAACAACATATGCAATCATACATTCCCGACATGTGTCATTCTGAAAATACACTTACACACGAAGTAAAAGGTAAACAACAAACATATTGAAACCACATGGGGCTTGTTGGTTACATCTGCTGCTTACCGCAACAAATCGCACTGATATCTCGCAACAACCTACACAATAACACTCTTTGTTTATTTAAACTACATTCCCTTCCATAAAAAGTACGCCTTTCTTATCTAATGGAACAAGAAGAAAGAGACTCAACGCTTCGTCGAAGAAAGCATGTCGTTAAAAGCGCCTCGATAATCTAACAGTGTAGTGGGTAGTGGCGACGTTATTGTGGCACACATTACACCGATTAGAAAAAGTGTCTGAGAAGAAATCTAATTTTAACTGGAAAATATTTTATTTTTCAACCGATCTGCGCGATTTAGTTAGTGAGTACTTGGCAACCGATATTTAACACACTCAAACAAACGCTAGGCAGACAAACAGACAGACAAACACACACCCTCTCATCTAGTTGGTCTTATAGTCTAACGGTCTGAGGATCTGAAAGTACGAGAGGATTGGAGTGAGCGAATGGACAGAAAACATAGTAACAGGATTGAATTACCCTATATCAAAGTAAATGACGATACTGCCGAATCGTACTTGAACGCGCGATTCTAAATATGGTTTGTTTGACACCCCGACTAAGCTTTGCATAAACACAGTTGAATCTCTCGTTATAATTATATGTCGTTGTTACTTGGCCTTACACGAGTGTGCGTATTGTTGCATTCCATGTTACTCGGTGGTTAATAAACAGCCAACAAACAATATTCAACCAGCACCACCTGTCCCATAGCAGGCAAAAAAAAAAGTGTCTGTTTATAGTAACCGTGGGAAGTTTTACCGAGATAAGTTTTCTAAGCCTTGCATTTTTTTTCGTCTCTCTCTCACTCTCTCTCGCTCTCCCCCCCCCTACTTGAGGGTGTTGCAGACATATATTAAATATACGAACATCTAGAAATGAGTCCATGTATTTGGCCTTGCAACCCAAATACTTCCTTCAACCGGAATATGAAGTTGCAATACATTCCATTCCATCATGCACTTAGATTGTATATAGTAAACTGATCACTTTCCAGAATCGTTCCATGCTGATATCATAAAAACCTTCAGGTGTGAATGTTTTTAAAGGGGGGGGGGGGTGGAGTATTACTAAATTCAAGATAGGAAGTGGTAATTCCGGAGGCTTCAATCAAGCAAACGTTTCCAATTACCAGTGAAAATGATTTTTTTATTTTTGCGACAAGTGATGATATCATAGGTGAGGTATTCTTGGAACAGACCAGAACCTAGAGTGTTAAACACTCGTCAATATTGCTTACTGCCTTGCCTGGATAAGGAGCCTAAACTGCCTTGCATAAATTGCTGGGGGGGAGGGGGGGTAATGATTCACTTAAGATTCTCAACAACGGCTCAAAATGTGAAATAACCCCTAAACCCTAATCCCTAATCCTTTCAAGTCCTTTTCAAAAGCTTTAGCTCATAAGCAACATGATTGACCATGTTTCACGGGCTATGTGATAAGTTATTTATTGTTCTTTGTTTTTTTTTTTTTGTGAATAGGAAATCAGCTCACTCCTTCAAAAGGAATGTGTGTTCCTGGAATTATCCTCTCGAGGCTCTAGCATTGTATTATAGTGCCTGATTTGCTTTTAAGTGGAAGGTTTGCACTTGCAGATACGGAGAAATTTCAGTGCATTTGTAATCAGATATTGATAGTCAGGATATAGATCCCGAAAAATTGGTGAGGGGGAGGTAGAGAGGGGAGATAGGGGAACGATGACTCGGGAGAATATGGTGGTGGAATATACATTAGAGGTTATGATTCACTGGTGTGGAAGACGTTGCAAACGGCTATTTCTTGATAAGAATTGGTTTTGTGGTCTGGAATCAGCTGTTGCCCATTGTATCTAGGGAGTCTAGAAGGAAGGACCTGAACGAGCTCGGAAAGGTATGAGCGATTGTTGGTGAATAATTTTTCTTCGTTTGTTGCGTTCACACCACCCGCCTATTTGCTGAGTGGGGAAATTGAAAGGGTCTTTTTTTTTTTTTGCTCTAATATAAACCTGAAGCCCAACATTGAGGTGGGAATAGTTCGTACTTTGAAATAATATCTCTCTCCTGTTTATTGAACTATTACATATTTGGGGAAGTCTATAGCGACTTATTGTTTTCGGAGCATGTACTGTGTCGCCTCTTATTTGGTTTGTGTGACTGTGTAAAAAAATATGAAAATTTATCCAACAAAGTTGTCAAAAATAACCAATCAACCTGGAATGTGCAAGTTGAAACCTAAAACCTTTTCGTAAATGTCAAGGTGGTAACTATAATAACGTCTTGGCGATTGAACCCATCTATTTGAACCTCGGTCACAAGAGTCTGTTGTATTTTTTTTTTGAGTTATGAGACCGAGGAAATCAGGCATAAGATAGATGTTGTTCTTTTTCTCTCGGAAAGTTCCCCGACCCTTTGCCGCATGCAAAGTCGATAATAATTACAATCTCTTATTAATTAATCCATTCTAGATGTACATGGTCATATGAATACAATGGGCTACAGGTCACCCTCCGAGCACTCCCCACAGATAGCACAAAATTGATTTAAACGAATTTCCGATAACTCGTGGCGGAATTTGCTCTATTTGGGGAGACGCTAATTTTTTTTTTTTTTATTGTTGCTTCAAGGTTGTATATGCCGCCTCTTCTACTGACACCCACCCCCCTCCCCTCCACACTTGACGGTTTTTCCCGTGGGAGACAATACTTGCAGGTAGCCAACAAGGAATCCTATGCATCTCATATGTTCATCGGTCATTGTCTTTATTTTCATCGCATCTTTTGTTGAGAATGAGAAGCTATTGTTATGTGATATTTTACCACCGGTGTTAGCAATCCTAATAATGAAAGACGCCCTTGCATTAAACAATTTTTTTGTGATTTTATTGTTTAATCCTCCTGATGAATAGGCGTCCCCCCCTCTATTGATGAAATATTTTGTGTTTTGCTTGCTTATCGTAATTAAATACATCCATAGCCAATCAATTTAAAAATAACAATCTGATGTTAAAAAAATAACATTTACGGTGATACAAAATAGTTATTTCAAGTCTCCTTCCTTGTCTTGCCGTATCCGGGCAAGGGTAATGAATCATGAGGACGTTTCATATTCTAAATGGAATGACATGTCACGTCACTCGCGTTTCACCGCAAGATCATCTCCGCCCCAAAAGGGCGTAAGTTTGACTCATCTCTCTTGCATAAAGAGTGGTGTTTTTTTTTTCTTCTTCTATTCCAGTCCCTTCTTGCCTTTGGTAGGTGAAAGTAATCATGTGTTTTTTTTTTTTTTTTGCTTATCCACAAGGTTATTTTTTCTGATGCAGAGAGAGTGTATGTGTGGAGATGAGAGTGTCATTCTTATTAGTAATCAATCATAAAACTCTTATTTAAAGCTCCTTTCAACTTCCTTCTCGGGCTCAAGTCAATTCGGAAATAGAGTAACTCAAGTGACACAAAAGGGAAATCTCTTGCTGTATAAGAAGTCACTAGAACCATTGGCTGTACATAAAAAATAATATTTTTAATGCTCCATTTTTATGGTTTTGTGTTATTTTCTAACTGTGCATAAAAAATTTTAATTTAGTCGTTTTTTTTTTTTCACTTCCACCTCGATAGTCTCGAAAAGACTTACCCTGTCATCTAAAAAGTGTTAAAATCATCAACACGCCCAAACCAAGCCCACGTACGAGAATACTGGCTATAGGACTATTCCAATTGTTTATGTCGATTGATCGCGTGTTACACTCACTCACCAACTCCTTCCATATCCCCCTTGTCAGAATCCCCCTCGGTGGAATTATCATTACTCAGTTAAGACAACTGCGAAAATTCGAAAAGCCACTAGATCCTAAAGAATCACTCTAAAAAAATTTTCTTTTACTTATTGTCATTAACATAAAGGTCGTTCTTGACACGATAGTATCCAATAACCATTTGCTATACCATTACTGTTATCGAAAGATAAAGGGGAACAATAGGTGTAATCACAAGCTACACCCAATTCACTTCGTCACTTTCTGATTATAATTTCCCTCCAAGCTTAAATCGGGCTTTTTTTTTTCCCTTAGTTACAAAGAATTGCAAACATCA
Organism: Hemisphaericaspora lyxosophila; assembly: GCA_030582855.1. NCBI lineage: Eukaryota > Fungi > Ascomycota > Pichiomycetes > Serinales > Debaryomycetaceae > Hemisphaericaspora > Hemisphaericaspora lyxosophila. The sequence continues at coordinate 7,787 of JAJMHC010000008.1, forward strand.
GTTAGTTTCCGACAAAATATACTGAAAACAGTCCTCCATCACAAAATCAATTCACGTTCTTTTTCTGCTATTAGGCACAGTCAATCCTTTATCACACCAGCCTCGGTATATTTGCTACATTGCTACAACGCAATCGATTCAACCAAAGTCAGCTTATCGAAGCCGTTTCTTTTTTGTTTTTTTGGCAGGGTTTGTATCAAAAGGAGAGTAAGACAAAATTACCATCGTCATGGGAGGTAAGAATATCCAGAAGCCGAAACCTTTGAAGGTGTACGGAAGATCACATTATGCTTGCACTAGATGTAAAATATCTAAAATAAAGTGTTCAGGTGAAAAACCAGCTTGTGCCAATTGTAAGAGTGTCAATAGACAAGACCAATGCGTCTATCCAACTAAAGATAGAAAAATCGTCATTATGGAATCCGATTTGAATAAATTACATGAAAGGGTCGAATATTTAGAATCCTTATTACCATCTTCAACTACTGCCGTCCCTATTTTAGGGTCAGGAGGACCGTCAACTACCTTGCTGCCTGGTGCCACTAATTCAGCGCCAGCAACCTTATCAACCTCCACGGCGCTTCTGCCACCAAAAGAGATCAATATTTCTGATACGGTTATAAATGGAGTGAGGCTTGTTGATTTCTATTCACCCGAATTTGATAATTATAACCTACAATACAGTTTGCTACTTACGTGTCAAAGCAAATTACCAGAGAAAACGTACGCCTTAAACTTACTTAATAAAGTATTCTCCACCTATAACCAAGAGTTCTACTTGTTGGACATCAAAGAGTTCTTGCAATTGGCCAACGATATCTACGATTTCTTTGAAGGATTTCAACATCAACAGCAAGGTCGCCAGCAACAAACACCACTACATTCCCAACTCAAACAATCTCGCAACCCTACATCGATAACCCAGATCTCTCTTTGTTACTTCTTCATTCTCCTTTCATTCGGAGAGCAGTTACTCAACGTCAAAACTGATGAAAACAAATACCCAGGTCTGGAATACTATTTATTAGCTGAACATTTATTCAGATTAACAAGATCAGAATCTGATATTACCTTCATTCAATGTGCCCTTTTGTTAGGTCTTTATTCAGCAAACCTAGCCAGATACAATACTGTATATATTTATTTGGGGGTTGCGGCCCGAGCCTCTGTAGCTCAAGGGTTTCATCGTCAAAAGGACATTCCCGTAAATAAATCTGCTGCAGAAATTCATAAATTGCGCGTGCAAGCTGAACGCGCAAAGAGATTATGGTGGACTGTGTTTGTCATTGATACTATTTGGGCAACTAAGACTGTTCATTTTCAATATACTGATACAGATGTTGATTTACCTACTGAAAATGTTTATAATTTAGGTGACGCTTTTGATAGCAATGTTTTGGAGATCAATGTTCATTTAACTAAATATGTTGCTAAGTTTGTGAGATTAATCTATGGACCTAATATTAGAACGTTTCTGATTAATTATATCAATACTGATCAATTTAATCAGAAATTATTAGTGAAGAATATTTTATCATGCGCAAATGATTTGATTAGTGGATTTGAATATCCTTTGTTGACTCAATTTAAAACAAAAGATTACTTGGAAACTGGTTCCAGAAATGTGGCTAATTTATATCTAAGATATCATCATTTGATGATCTTAATTACAAAACCATTGTTATCATTGATTTTAGATCCTACTACATCTCAACTAATTGAGAACTTTCGCGATGTTGAAGCTACCATCGCTAAAGGAATATTTACTTCGTGTGCTACAATAGATATTATATGTCGATTATACTCTAGTCAAAAGATCTTTGTCTTGGGTTATTGGGATAGTCAACATTTATTCACCACCATAATGATGATTTTAATCGCAGGAATAAATGGAAAAAGATATCCTCAATTAAACAAGGGGGTCGCATTGATTAAATACATGGCTGAAAGGGGTAATATAGGGGCACAGGCCTGCCTCCAGAAATTGCATGACATAAATTCGATGTTACAACCTTCTCAATTGGGCTTCTTGTTGGATTTATCAGTGACGGTAAACTCCATTGTTATTGATGAAAAAATCGATTATTATTCCCCCGCGGTTGCAGCTTCCATTGTATCCTCCACCCCTATTCATAATAAACATCAATTCGAAGCTAGGGATGCGATGCCATATCTTCCTATTGCATATGCTGATACAATTGAGGGAATTGACACGTTTTTAAATGATAGTCAAATTCAGAATCAAGAATCACGCAATTTTTACTTATCCCTAATTAATCAAATTCAAGGTTGGGATGACTAGTGTATTATCTTATAAATATTTCTCACCCATATTCTATATACAATAATACAGCATTGTAATATTATCTAGAGACCATTGGAGAAATTGAATTGATCATTGGAGTTTAATTGTTGCTCAATCATTTCTGTCCAAGGCCCCACAAAATCAAGACCAATTGTACGATTATTAATAAACCAATCCATAACTTCGCTGTCACCTATCAAACTCTGCAATGGAGTATTTGAATCGTTCGGTGTCATAGTTTCACTCTGTGACATCGATGCACTCTTGAAGTAATTACTTTGATTGTATGCAAATGCATCCATTGCATGTCGGGGTGACTCTTCGATAGGGTAAGCTAATTCGCTATTTGTTAAAATAGCTTCATTGGAATCCACTTCTCCTAAAGTGCTAGCAGCAGCAGCAGCGGTAGTAGTAGTAGTAGTAGTAGTAGTAGTAGTAGGCTCGGTAATTGCGGCGTGTGGAGAAAATTGGGCATTTGCAAATGTAGGAACCGGCTGTAAAGCTGGATCTTGCGAGGAGACACCAACTTCACCAACTGAAGAAGCCACCTTTTGTCGTTTAGATTGTTGTTGTTGCTGTTGTTGCTGTTGTTGCTGCTGTTGCTGTTGCTGTTGCTGTTGCTGTTGCTGTTGTTGTTGTTGAGTACGTGAAACGCCTTCTTCTTCTGCGTCTTCTTCGTCTTGATTGTTCTTTTTGGTCTTCATTTCCGAACATAAATACATCAAAACATTTGAATATCTAGTACATAAATGTAATTCATCTGGTGAACAATCTCTTAAAGTAATAGCGGCACGTTGAATAGACTGAGTGATATCATCGATCGTAATTAATGAAAGTGATAAGATTGTAGAATCATAGTTGTCCATTTGATTATTAGATCCAGTCTTTGAAGAATGCTTATGTGCAGTGATGGTCAAATAACATTTAACTATAAATGCCACCGCTCTCACCATTCTCGTTAACCATCTAACTGGCATAAATCTAAGCATCTTAAGTCTATGGACTCTATGAGCAGCATTCAACATCTCATTGGCGGAATTAAATGCTTGTTCGATATATTTTGCCGATTTCGACATCTCGTCTAGCTTCAAGGTGATATTTCCATATTTACGCTTACGTTGTTGTTCGCGCAATGCCCTTGGAGAAGGGCTTAATGCAAGGGAATATATATATAACTTAACATAATTGAACTCAAATATGAACGATTCTCTTTCGATGCATTCTCCAACTTCTTTACTGACCTTTGAATCAGGTCTCAACCAATAGCTTTGTAAATTGACTTGTTTGGCTAATCTTGCATTCGAGGGAATGAGAAAGTGCTTATATTTACGGCCCCAATTGTTAATCAAGGGACTGATGATGTTTAACACTGATAAGTTTTGTCTTTGTGATAACAGTCCCAATTGAGCTTTATAACCATACAATGATTCGTGGCCTAATGACATGATCTGCAATAATTCAATCTGAGCCTTTTGGATCTTGGTGAATTTAAGCTCATGTTGACTTGAGATCCGTTTTAACTCTTCTTCAGTCATACTCATAATTTTAGAATCGTCATCTTCTTCTTCAACCTCTTGCATATGCTCTTCTGTAATTTCATCCTGATCCAAATCGACTTCTGATAATGAATGTGCCAACATCGATCGTCTGGAAATATCCATAACAGAATTAATCTCGGCAATATGAGTAGCTAAAAATGTCTTGGAACTGATTTCCATAAACCCCATATCCTGAGCTAATCTAACTGCTGAACCAATCAACATCCACGCCATTCTATAGCTTCTTCTCATAGCTCCCAATCCAGCTAGGTTGGGTTCATTGTCATTACCGCCAGAACCAGTGTTTCCACCAGAAAATGCAAACCCGGAATAATTCGATCCTTCGTTATCATTCCCTTCTTCTGCTTTATTCGCATAATCTGACCATCTCCAATGGATCGCACGGGGATTCCACTCAGTGAATAATAAAAACGCAAAAATGGTTCCAATCGACCTAGTACTTGCTTCTGCCCAAACTGTCTGGGAAATTAATCTTTGAACGTATAACCATAACCTATCATGAACTTCGATGTTTCTAGGAACACTCCCATTACCTGAAGTGCTTACGTTATCCTCAAATGGGTGATATCTAGAGGAAATTGTTAAAATAGCACATAATAAGATGGGATAAGCAGCTAATACTTTGGGAGAATGAAGGAATTGAGGTAAATGGGGGAAAAATGGATGCATAGTTGTAAAGAATAAGTTGATTAGTCTTTCAGCTTCGGGTGCAGTTAAAATGCCATGGGGTGAAGGACCGATATACTCAATGTTGGATAGCTTGTTTGAGGCCCTAGGTCTAACAGCCGCACCTTCGCCTGCTGGGATTGTCATTCTCTTTGTTGGGGTAGGTTTCACATATGGTGGGATTGATGAGTTATCTGCATGATGATGTTGATGGTTGTGGTGTTGGTGATGGTTGTGGTGTTGGTGGTGGTGGTGGTTATTATTATTATGGTGAGACTGAGGATGGTGATTATGCTCTTGATTATTAGATCCTTGGGCCTGATTAGTAGGGGTCGTTTGGTTAACAGAATCAAACGTAGAAGGGCCGCTATATGTATAAGCCCCCGAGGTTGTGGTGGGCAGATTGGCAATACTACCTTGTAATCCTTGCTGCTCATTTTCACGACGAGGTAAATCATCTGTTGATTGATGCATGCTAGATACTACGCTGCTTGATCCACTCCTGTTAGTAGCTTCGATTTGCTCGTGCTTTTCTCTAGCGTCGATGTTATCTCTTTCATCGGCCTTTGCTATTTTTCCTGCTGCTTTTGCCAAAAATACCAATGCCCCTTCCATTGTGGCAAAATGATTACTATGAGCCTTATTGGGTGTTTCACTTTGATGATTAGTTGGGATTGGCAACTTTGGGGGCGGTGGAGTAGCATAGGAAGCTAACCCAGACTGAGGCGACAAAGCAATCAGTTGCGGTTGTTGTAAATGCACTATTGTTGAAGGCAAGCTAGAACCTTGGTTGAGAATACTGTCCACGCTAGGGAGTTTCTGTTGTGGGCCACGCGTATGAGTACCAGTATTGATATTTGGAATAGTTGGTTTCGGTAATGGTGCTGTACTAAAATTGGAACTCTCGGGAGACTTCAGGTTTTGATTTTCCATCTCCTCTATCTTTTTACGCTTACCACTTATAACATTACCTGTACCACCTCTTCTGCTTTCTACAAACACACAATCTTTTCTTTCTCGAAGACATCTTGCACATTTCCCATCTCTGGGATTATCTACCGAGCCTAGATCACATTTTACTTTACGTACTCGACAATTTAAACATGCTCGATAATTACGTTTAAATTTTGGTTCCTTGAATGACTTTTGTGGAAGCGATGATTCTTCAGGAGACTCATAATGTGGGATTGTATTCAGATCGTGGTATTGTTGTTTGAATTCTTGATCCTTTTCATAATCAAATCCAGATGACGGAATGCTCATTTTTATACCTAGTTATTAGCACAAACTTCGAGGTACCTGCAGTGTGGTTGATTAGAATTGCCGTACGATGCGGTGTCTATCTGTAGTTTTGGGTGAATACGACGGCTCTTGATACCCTGTTGGTAATAGTGTTAAAGTTCCCGGCCTATCTTCTACTTGAACTTTTTTTTTTTTTCTTTTGCCTGGGAGATGCCGTCCATAACCGTGGCAACTGAGGAGTAGGGCAGGTGTTGTGGCAACTTTGTCGCGGCCATCGGGACCACCCTAAATTTTAACGTGTGGTATAGTTCTAAACAAAAACAAGCCTAATTTTTTTATACATTCAATTCTACAACATATAAAAGCGTATAAGAAACGGTAAATAGAGGTTTGGAGAATCAACGCTGTCATAAAAAAAAAAACGACAAAAAGAAAAATCATAGGAAATAGAAACCAAAATCACTGATATATAAAAATAGAATCAACCAGAATGGAAATGAAAGAATCAATGTTTAGAGAGTCAATTAACGCTTGGTCAATTGCAATTTCTTCACTTGATCTTCCAAGGATTTTAACTTTGATTGCATTTCTTCTAAATCTTGATTCAATCTGTTTCTTTCGTTAATGATATTGGATTCCCATTGTTTGAATCTTTGATCTTCTGATTTAACTTGTTCAGTGAAGAATTTCTTAAGGGCATCTTCTTCTTCCTTGAACTTAGGATTGTGCAATCTTCTAGGTTTCTTTGAAATAGAAGGCTTCTTTATAACTTCACCCTTTTCATTGGTTAACTCTTCCTTGCTTTCGCCTTCTTCGCCTTCTTCACCAGATCCTAATTTAAGAGCTCTGAAAGCTTCGTAATGGATTTCATTGGTTGATAAAATCAAATCCAACATATTTGTTCTTAATAACAAACTTCTCAATTTCTTGAAATCACAATGTTGGTCATTTTCCACTTCAACTACCCCCCATGGGTATTTTCTTCCTCTTACTAACTTTCCAGGAGAAATTTCAACTTCTTCTTCGGATCCAATAATGGCAAATGGCATGGATTCGATTAATTGTTTAGCGTGTTCAGCACTGGCAGCATCATCTAATTCCAATGGAGGGGTGTAAATATTAATGTCTTGAGCTTCGATAATTTCTCTGATCCTACTCTTGAAAATATCTAATTCCTTTGGAGATAATGTATCAGCTTTAGCAATCACTGGAATAAGGTTAACTCTGGTTGAAAGTCTCTTCATAATTTCAATATCTAAAGGCTTTAAAGAATGGCCAGTTGGTCTGATGAAGTAAAGACATGCATGAACTCTTAAATCCTTTTTATTTTCTCTTATTGGTTGTCGTTCTTGTTTCATAGATGATTCGTGTTGATCATCAATAAAATCAATAACTGGAGTCCATGAATCGGCATTATTTACATTGTTTCCAAACCCAGGAGTATCAATTATGTTTAATCTGATCTTAAAGTTTTTCTCTTCTAATATGGCCCTAACAATATCAATTTCAACTGTTTGGTGAGCCGAGGTAAACTTGTTATGTCTTTCATTGGGGTCTTGGTGAGCCTTTAATGACGAATGGAAAAGAGTATTGATGAAGGTGGTTTTACCTAATCCACTTTCACCAGCAACCATGATTGTGAAGGTTGCTCCTTCTTTGGAGACAATCTTATATCTAGAATTATTTTTTTTAGTTAGTACTCAATTCAATACTTTCCTTGATATTTGTATTGGCCAACAAATCAAATTTCGTGATTTTTTTTTTTTGCTTGATCTCTCGGTTAAATAGTCAATTTGATAAACTAGTCAATCAATTACAATTGTTCGAGCTTTTTGGAAAGCTAAAGATACATACCTTTGATCAGGTAAACTTGCGATACCAACTGGTTCAGGCATTCTGTTTGATGGTACTATGTATATATGAGCGATAAAGAGTCGTCCAAATAGTCGCTTCTTTTTCCAATTGTTTATTGAATTTTTTTTTTTTCGGTCTCAGGAACCACACACACTGTTGAAAAAAAGGTGGTTTAGGGGTCGTGTAATGGCCCTAAAAATGTTACGCGTATCACTTGAAACATTTGTTGTTTTTTTTTTTTGCATTACTGGATAATCGTCTAGTGAAAAACAATAGGTAACTTAATAACTTATGGATGTAATATATAAATATATAGAGAGAGAGAGAAATGGAAGAGAGAGTAAAAAAAAAAATTCAAAACCAAACAAAAAAAAAAAATAAGCTAAACAAGAAAATAAACATGATTGGATTACTATCTGAATTTTTTTTAGTCTCTTCTTATGTGGTGGTGGGGGGAAGGGTGATTTTATCAGATACAAGCTCCTTATCTAATAGTATAATACTCTTTAAAAAATGTGGAAATGAACTAATAGGTAGTAATAACAAAAGGTATAGAACAATAAAGAAACAACAAATAATCAAAACAAACGAATTATAATAATAAAAATACTTAAAATTAAATTCACACAAGAAATATAACTAAAACTTTACATACATCTATTCCTCATCTTTAGCTTCGGAAGATTCTTGAGCTGGTTGTTGTTCTTCGGCAGCACCTGGGGCTTCAGATAAGTCAGTCCATAAAGTTAAGTTATCTCTCAATAATTGCATGATTAAAGTGGAATCCTTGTATGAATCTTCAGATAAGGTTTCTAAGTCAGCGACAGCATCGTCAAATGCTTGTTTAGCCAAGTGGCAAGCTCTGTCTGGAGAATTCAAAATCTCATAGTAGAAAACGGAAAAGTTTAATGCTAAACCTAATCTAATTGGATGAGTTGGTGGTAATTCGGTGACAGCAACATCAGAGGCTGATTTGTAAGCTTCTAATGATAAGTCGGCAGCTTCCTTACGTTTATCGGCAACGGCGAATTCAGCTAAATATCTGTGGTAATCACCCTTCATCTTGTAGTAGAATACCTTTGATTCACCGGTTTGAGCAGAAGAAATTAAATGATCAGATAAAACCGACAAGATATCTTCACAAATTTTAGATAATTCAGCTTCGATCTTAGAACGGTATTCTCTAATTAAAGCGACTTGGTTTTCATTTCCCTTGGATTCTTCCTTTTGTTCAATGGAAGAAACAATTCTCCAGGAGGCACGACGAGCACCAATGACATTCTTGTAGGCAACAGATAATAAGTTACGTTCTTCAACAGATAATTCTTGACCTGAAGAAGCGACAGCTTTCATGTTTTCAACCATTTCTTCATAACGTTCAGCTTGTTCGGCCAATTTGGCGAGGTAAACGGAATCTTCACGGGAGGCAGGCATTATTCGATTGTATGGGATTTCTTGAAACAAAAAAAGACTTTAAACTAATAAACAAAATAAATTACTCTTGGGAAAGATTTAATTACTTTGTTGAAATTTTTTTTAAAAAAAGTATTTGAGATTTTACTTGAAATAACTAAATGTCAATGTTAGTATAAGCTGGTTGTAAAAAGATAATTGAATGGTTTTTGGTAGCTTGATTGTTGTTTTCCATTTGGTAAAATTCGGTCACTCCGGAGTTGGGACAAATCTCCAGAAAATCACCAAGTTCACTTCACATTTTCTCAAACGAGAAAACACATACCCTCTGTGAGATATTTGCAAATTGATGAATGGAGTGTAGTTTCAATTATTCAAACTCAAGAGGAAGAACGAATTGTGCAAATAATAAGGGGAGCATTCGTCGTCAAACCTCATTTGGAGGCAAGAAAAAAAATCCTCCTCCCATTAAAGGTGTGTAACGAGAAATTGATGTTCTTTTTTTTTTTCCCCTTTGCCTCTGAAAAAAAAAATCACTCTTGAGTGGGTGAGGGTGTGAAGTGGTGGGAGTTCTCACAGGAGAGGGAAAAAAAAAACCTTGAGTCTTTTGACAACACAAAATATAAACAACTCATAGAAAACTCCCACATAGACTATCAATGAAAATGTTATCAATCAATCAAAATTAGTCAATTAGGGAGCAGTATTGATGATAATTATACTATTGGTAATACAATTGATGGTTGTAATTTATTTGAGATAACATAATTCTCTCCACTAAAAATAAGGGATAGACTGATTTGACAACACTTTGAGAATCCTGTCCTCTCTCTTTGTCTCTGCCCCCCCCCCCAAATTTTCTTTCAGATCAATTCATTCTAATTGAGCACTTAGAAACCACAACAAATCCATTCAAGCTAAATGACACATTCAAGTAATTGACTTTGGTATTAAATCAACATACGTTTTCCTCTTTTGTTAGGTTTATCTAATCTAAAGACTTAAAATAGGAAAAGAAAGAAAAGAGAGAGATAGAAAAAGGGAAAACTTTTTTGTCTGGAATTGACTTTGTTCAGTTTTCTATGAGAGTGAATGAGTGCGCAAAGAAACTGACCTTCTTCTTTGTCTATTTTTTTTTTGTATGGGAGAATTTGGTCGGGTAGTGTATCTACCATCGGAAAAAATACCTCTAATCTGTAAAAATTACTCGCTCCCTTTTACATGTTAACCAGCGCTATTACGTAATATGATAAACAACCACGGATTTCTTCCACATCGATTCAACCTCATCCTAATTATGTCATCATTTAAATATTGAATCAATGCAAGGGGAGTGATGCCATTTGGCATAGTCTATTAATTTCATTTGTGTTTAGTTTCTCTCTCTCTATTTTTGTTTTTTTAGCTTTTAACTTCTTCTTGCCACGATGGTGGCCCGTGGGAATGGTTATCCAATCGTAATCTCCCAATTTTAAGCAGCAAAAGTAACCCGAAATAGTGGGATGTTTTTAGTCCATTATGGAAAACCCATTATGGTGATTTCCATACTGTAAATAAGAAGTGAATATATGTTTTCTACAGTCTAATTCGGTTCGTCCTTAAAATGATCCCAGATAGAGATACGAAGTTGGTAATGTTTTTTTTTTCTCTAAATCTTTCTTGTGTATTTGCCTTATATTGTACTTTTGAATCATCTAAAAAAAAAATTGATAGTTGATTGGATTATTCTTACTTCAATTAACTAATAAGGGGGTATAGCAGTCGCAGAGTGAAGAAATCATTTCTTTCGTGGGGCGGATGTAAAGATTAAATCGCACCACATGTCGCACAAAAAAAAAAATTTCGCGGTTGCTTTCTCCC